>JARYHS010013630.1:2306993-2368331 GCA_031002005.1 Vandiemenella viatica | reverse complement strand
TCGTAAAATAAAAGATATAGGTAATTTTAAAGTCGCAATTTAACACGAAAATGTGGCCACTTAGAAATTGAAATTTTGAATCTTCAAACATACTTCAGTAAATAAAAATATTTGGAAAACACTTAAATAATTAAAGAAATGTTTTAAAAACAATATCCTGGCGAAATAAGTTGTAAATAAGGAAATACACGGATTTTAGAAAAATTAATAACTTTTGATCCACTCAACCGATCTGAAAGATAATTACCTCATTGGAATCAGCATTTGGTTAAGAACATTTTTGCAATAGTTTAAACAAAAAATTATAAACTGGACTAACCAACTCAAATTAACTGTGCTATTCCACCAACTAAATAAATGTTTTACAACGATTTGGAGGCATTTGAGCAAAACCTACTGAACAGAAAACACTTTTTAGAAGACACTCTACAAATTGTGATTTTCTGGAAGCTCTCCGGTGACACACGTTTTTTGTACATCTGTTGATTTCCGTAGTGAAATGCCATCTTGATAAAAGAGAATCCCGGTGTGGCCATGTTCAGTTTTTACCAATTCTCTGAGGTGAACGGACGTTTCCAAGCTAGGCGCGTTTTGGCGCGGTGGTTCATGGGAAGGCTTGGCAACCGGAAGTGAATATTGCACGCGTCAGGGAGGCCACATGGAGGAAGGAATTATATGGAGGAGAAGTGACGTTAAATCGGTGAAGCAAGCACTAAACTCTCCCGCATGGTGGCAGCACCGGCAGCGACCATATGGCGCTTCCCAACAATTAAGGTGTTCACATTGTGGTAGATGCAGTGATTATTTCATTTAGTATTGTGTATAAGTGTTTAAAAATGCCAGCTTGTGTTGCGTACGGTTGCACAAATAGGCAACAGGAAAGAACCTGGAATATCATTTCATAAGTAAGTTGAATTGTAATTATCGTTGTTGAAGTGAGCGGTAGACACCGCAAACTTTGCAGCACGTCTATAAATATTTAGTCATAGCTCTCAATGGGATGACTTTGTTCTCAAATTTTTCTTGGTGTAGTGTAGAAAATCAGCAAACTTGCTATTTTGCACATAATAGACTAGCATTATTTTTTAACGAGTGTTTAAAATGAGATTTAAAGGGGCGTGTTTTACTTCGCGATTCAGTGAATTTACTATTACGATTTCTTTCGTCACGTTGCTGATTATACTGACAATGGATGATGAAATTAACTGTTATGTGAGAAGCTGTGAGTTTTATTAATTTTTTAAATAGCTATTTCAGGCCATTGACTTAGGTTATTTTTAAAGCTTCATATAAGACTTGTTTCTGTTTGTAAATACGTCTATACCTATTTTTACCGATTTTGAAATCTTTCTCATCTATTTATGTCGAAACAGGTTCATGCAGAAATAAAAATGGGCTTCATAAATAAAGAAGTTATTGGCCTTTGAACAAAATCAATTTGGGGAATGTGTTTCTAATTTAGTCTCTTTTTTTTGTACAACATTCTCCCCCCCCCCCCCCCCGTATCTAAATCTAACTGAGAGATAATTTTTTTACAATTGTCCTAATAAGTAGGGCTGTGAAATTAGACAACACATCTTGATCAAGAGAATGTTCATTAAGGTGACTGAATAAACATTTTATTTCTGGTACCAGCCTACAAAATGTCTGGGTTGCTCATCCCTAGAGTGGGTCCTCTTACTTTTTTTCTGGTCTAGGACACATTTCAGACTAACCACAAGTGGTAGTAATAAAACTGAAATATCCATTCTGCATGTCAACCATGTAATCATTGTGGCTTTGACAGAATTAATTTTTGGTCCAGCCTGCATCCAAACCTAAACCCCTCAATTTGGATGTTGTATATCCCCCAAACTAAGCAAGATATCGAAAACATTTATTCCTTATTATCGAGTTTTTTCGTCGTGTTACATAAGAATCCATCATTAAATTTGACTTTTGCGAAATTTTTCTTCTGCATTTCAACTCAAGACACCTCACTTTTGAGACAGTATATCTCGAGAACTAGGTGAAATATCGAAAAATTTTACTCTTTATTTTTATTTGTCTCGTCTTTTTAAATAAAAATTCATCATAAAATTTGACTTTGAATAATTTTTTCTTCTGAATTTCAACCAAAACCATTTCACATTTGAGACAGAATATCTCGAAAACTAAGCAGGATATCAAAAAATTTTATTCTTCATTTTTTATTTGTCTCATCGAGTTACATAATAATCCATCACCAGATTGCGGCGTCACGTTTATCCTAGAGTCCCCTTGAGGTGTTTGTACATATTCCCCGTGTTTGTTGGGAAGCGGTCAAGCCCCCACCACTCCGGCCATGCCCCCCCACTCCTCCGCCGGCCTGCTTCACTCCCATGCGTGGTAAAGGTCTCTTGCGTCGTCTCCATATTATTCCTTCCTCCATGGAGGCCACGTTATAAAATTTGAACTTTGCCGTTCTTGTAGACAGTCAGTATGAGAAATTGAATTTTTGTTCGGGGTTCGGCGGTTCTGTTCTGCTTCATTACTTGTAGTCTTATGTGTGATGATTAGTCTGATGCCTTAGATAACTGCCATTCAGGTAATTTGTGGAACTTTTAAAAATACATTGCTTTCGTGACATGAACTTTAACATTTTTTATTTCTAAATTGGTAGCCTTCTTGCCTAGGGTCTATTTAGGTGAGTGACGGCCGTCTCTATAGTGCAGTTAGCAATTTCCAAAGGTTATTCACGGTTTCTGAACATTTCTTTGACATTATCAGTATTTTGAAAGTGCTACAGTTTAGGTGAACAAGCCGATACACACCCCGGTATTCCGCTTGGCCCCTAACACTAGGCAGGAAATTTTAATATCATTCTTGCGTCGTCCGAGTTGTATGGGTCTGTTATTTCTTTCTCCCATTCTCGGAAGACTTTATCCAGAACAAGGTTGAAGAGTGTCGGGGACACCCTGTCGAACGCCGGTATTGATCTGAAACGAATCCGATATTTCTCCCATGAATGTACTTTGAAGGTTGTGCCGGAGAATGTTTGTTTAATGAGGTTTAGGGTTTTTTGATCAAGCCCTTGATCTTCGAATATGTTGAAGAGGGATTGCCGGTCGATTGAATGATATGCCTTTTTGAAATTTACAAAAGAGCAAAGGACCGGGCTGTTCCTGAGTGCTTTATATTTTAGTGTAGCTTTTAAATTGAATATTTATTCTATACAGCTCCGGCCGATGCGGAAGCCAGCTTGGTATTCGCCAGTTTTGTGGTCGAGTTGCTCCTGCATTCTTTTGAGATGACAGGCTGAAAGAATTTTGTATGTAACTTGAAGAAGGAAGCCCTTGGTAGTTGTTGACGTCCGTTTTATCTTCCTTCTTGCGTAGTGGGTGAATGAGGGCCTTTTCCAGTCTTCAGGTAATTTTTCTGTCTGCCAGATTCCTGTAATGATTTGTTTGAGTTTTTTTAAGTGAATTTGGTGCAAGATTTTTCAGTAGTTCCGCATTGATACCATCCTCTCCAAGTGCTTTGTTGCTTATCAGTTTGAAAATATGTCCGTGAATTTCCTCTTGTGATGGTGGCGGGGACTCCGGGTAGGAATAGGTGGGGTTTCCTTCGGGGATCTTGATGAGGGTTCAGGGCAGTTGAGAAGTTCAAAAAAGTATTTTGACAAGTCTCGACAATGTTCATGATTCGTTAGTGCGAGCTTTCCATCCGATTTCCTGAAGCATAAATTTTGAGGAGTGTTTCCTCGGATTGTTCCTGTGAAATATAAAAGTCTCAGGTGTTATAGTTGCGGAAATTTTCTTCGATGGAATCTACCGTTAGTTATTTCTTCAGGTATGCTTTTGTGTAACATAAGGCCATACCCAGAAGTGGGGCGTCATTAGTGACTCGTTTTCCTTTCATATTCTTAAAGATGTGGTAGTTGCCGTAGTCTATTGTATCTTCATCGGTGAATCGTGTTTCCCGGAGCGCTAGTATCTTGATTTTTTGCCGATCTATTTCTGATGCTAGAGTGTGCAGTTTCCCAGGCTGAAATAGTTTGTTGATGTTTATGGTACCAATGTATGTAGAGGTTTTGTATGGAAGTCTACCAGAGAACTCCGAATTTCTCTGTGTTCGTAATCGCTCGAGTTCCCCAGAATCCGAATACCAGATTGCCGTCCGTCACCGGTGGATTGGTTACCACCTGGGATAGTTTTGTCATTACTCTCACGAATCATCATGGCTTGTGATTAAGATATTTGTCCAGTGTTTCCACTGGGAAGTTAGAACCAGGGATTGTCAGTTCCACCCACTGGGTGAACAGTCGCTGACCAAGCCGCCGGCGGATTCCTCAACAGACGCGTCTTGGGTTTTGGTATCTCCCCACATTAAGGATAGTTCTTCCACCTTCTTCACCGTTGTGATTTACAATCCTCATCCAACGTTGAAGCTGTTGACTATCCTGATGGTTCCACCAACTGGTCGACCGTCCCGCCGAAGGGCTGGATACCACAACCTTGGGACTAGTTCGACTTAACAACTGAGGGCGAGGTTCAGTTTCACAGAGGTCCGTTAGCATCCATATGATTATGGAAGGTCCCAGAGGGCACGACCAGGACGTAGACTTGACTTAACTCCCCCAATAGGGGGACTAAGGCGTTTCTGGCCAGAAACCAGGAAAACCCATGACGTCACGCGGAAGGCAGCCAATCAGCGTTGAGGTGGTGGGGGGGACCTCCCTTGGCGGGCGTTCAAACATCAATTTAGTTCCTTTACCGGCCGCGAGATGGCAGCATCTCATTGGGACACTGGACCATTAGTTCCTTGACCGGCCGCCCAGATGGCAGCATCTCCCAAGGGCTTAATTTCTTTGGACGCAGACATTCCACTCCCTAGTAGAAAGCTAGCGGGGGAATTCCGCCGCCTGAGGCGTGTTTACACAGGTGCGCTAGCCTGCAACTATTTCCTCAACCAAGGGATATTTCTGTTCTGGAATGCGCGCTCCATTAGCCATTGCGAAATAAGCGCCGTGTGGGCTGGCGTGCCGTTAAGCAAGCTGTTTGCGCGCGCCATATTTGCGACATTCCACCGGTATAAATAGCTACTGCCACGTGGACCAGGCCTCATTTGTCTTTCAGTTGCTCGTTGCGCTTGGACCGTCGCTACACCATGGAACATTCTCAGTCTGCTTCAGGTACTGTTAACCGACTTTAATAATAAATTATCATGTGTGTTTGTATACCAGTGATACTAAATATTTCTTTTTTTTCCAGAACTGCGGGTGCTGTCCGCCGCAGATGTAGATAATTTCTTCACAAATCTTAAGTGAATTTACTTTTTTAATAGTTGTATTAATTTAAACTAATTATTTTTCTTCTCTGTTTCAGATCTACCGGAGATCAGCAGTATTTAGAGAAGATTTAGCGAGTGGTAAGTTTCTTGAATGAAATTAATGTATTTGTGCAGTATATATTCCCATGTTACATACTATAATTTTTTTTCTATTTTAGAACCTCAAGTTATCTCAACTCAGAGTTAATGGTGCGATACGCTTTTGCTGGAGGTATGTATTTGACTGTAATTATTTTTTTTATTTCTCGTGCGTGTGATTGATACTACAAAATTTTTTTATGTTTTAGGTCCACCAGTGGATCCTGTCAGTGCCTCAGCTAGCGGTGGTGAGTATATGACTGAATTGTAATTTTATTTTCCCTCGTGTGTTTGATACTAATTTTTCTTTTCTGTTGTAGGTCTGCCAGTGATCTCCACTCCAGAGCTGATGACGTGCATCAACGGCAATGATTTTGCAAGTGGTAAGTAATTTAAATATTTCTTGCTGTAGATATATTCTTGTTTGATACTAAATTTTTTTTTTCTATAACCACTAAATTTTTTAAATTTTTTCTGTTGCAAGAACACCAGTGGAGCCTGTGAGTACCTCAGCTAGCGGTGGTAAGTATCTGACTGAAAGTAATTTTTTTCCACTCGTGTGTTTGATACTAATTTTTTTCTGTTGTAGGTCTGCCAATGATCTCCACACCAGAGCTGATGGCATGCATCAACGAAAATGATTTTGCAAGTGGTAAGTGATTTTATATATTTCTTGCAATAGATATATTCTTGTTTGATACTAAATAAATTATTTTGTTACAGGTGTTAATGCATGGCATGCTTCCTCTGAGCTGGCGAGGTATTTTGCCAATTGTAAGTTAAATTTAATTTTTTAACTGAATTATTTTAAACCTTTTGGCTGTGCAGTAAAATTGATTTTTTCCAGAGATTGTCCTGAACATGATAATACCAATCAGCCTGGGGAGATCTTTGTTGTAAGTGTTTAAATAATTTTCTCTCTGTAGATTTTTTTTTACTTGTCTGACTAAATTTATTTTGATCCAGTTGTTAATGCCCAGCATTAACAATCAGTTTTTCTCTCTTTCCTTTTTTGTGTGTAACTAAATTTTATTTTGTTATAGGTCACCATGATTCCTCGGAGCCAGCGGGACCAATCAAAAAAAGGATGATGACCACAGAAGAAGGACCAGCGAAACGGATTAAAGTGGCAGGTAAGGTATGTTTTATTACTTTTTTATTTTAGACTTTTAACGATGAATTCAAAATTTGCTGCTTTTATTGCAGATGGATATATGTCACCGCCGGACCTCGAATCATTGT
Organism: Vandiemenella viatica; assembly: GCA_031002005.1. Classification (NCBI taxonomy): domain Eukaryota; kingdom Metazoa; phylum Arthropoda; class Insecta; order Orthoptera; family Morabidae; genus Vandiemenella; species Vandiemenella viatica. The sequence continues at coordinate 2,361,701 of JARYHS010013630.1, read as the reverse complement.
GGGGCATTGCAACCATCGCAGAAGTGCCGCAGCCGAGCACCAGCGCGTGGGAAGAACTTTTGGAGGACGAGCTGGTTGCTACTATTTCGCCAATTGAGGCACTCTGGGCGACTGATGAACCCTCCTCCCAGTGGCTGCCCAACACTCAAGCTACCGGGTCCGGTGTTAACGCGGGTGTGGAAAAAACAGGTAAGCCGGATGCTACGCGGCTAAAACCAACTATCAGGGCAAGTGCTTACAGGAAGGTTACTTCACATCACTGTTGTAAATACTGAAAATTTTAAAGATCCTGGTAATTTTATTAGAGCATGTTTTGACATTTTTAATGTCCAAATTTCCGCGATTATTCACAATCCTTCAACACCGGCTGTAAAATGCCAGGTAGGCTTGGATTGCCTTTTCCAAATTCTTCTTGGATTCATTAAGGCCTGTGACAGATACTATGGAAAGAATTTTCTTACCTCAGCGACATATACAGCAGCAGTCTCCTCTCTTGATCAAAGATATCTTGAAGTCACTTGGTCGAAGTGATCGAGATTATGATTCAGTGTATGGGTTCGATGGAAGAATGATTCACTAATGATTGGAAACTCACCTGTTACCGTTGACGAAAATGTGATTGTAATCGATGGTGATGAATATGAAAGAACTAGAGGATTAATGGAGTTTTGTTTTTGAAAAACCCAAAACAGTATACTGCCAAGGACTTGAAAAGCTACTTTGAAATATTAAACAACACGAGTGCCCACAGAGTAAAATTTAGTCCATCTGGTAAAATTCTGAAACCTGCTACAATATTAAGTATAAAACTAGTCTCTAAAATTGCCAGTCAGTCTGGTTCTGGTCTCTTCCCATGAAGGAATATGTGTATTGGGACGATCCGAATGAACTCGTTGAAAGACTGAAGTTACTTACCGCATCGACATCAGCAGGACATACGGCACACTCCAACGAAATTTTATCAGTAGTTGAAGAACTTCGTGAAAGAGACATTATATTGTAACATGGATCAAGTTGTGGCTGAACTCCATCGACCAGCAAGAAGAAATTTCCCAAGACGTCATGTAGTAATCAAAGGACTTCATGATCTGTGGCAAGCTGATATTGTAGAAATGATCCCATACTCTCGTAAAAACAGTGGCTACAAGTATATACTGATGGTGATTGATACTTATTCAAAGTTTGCTTGGGCAGTACCCCTCAAGAACAAGACAGCTAGTGTGGTTGCTGATGTTATGAAGAGAATACTAAGAGGTGGTCGTGTTCCTAAAAACTTACAAACTGACAACGGAAAAGAGTTTTACAATTCCAAGTTCAAGAATCTCATGACTAGCTATGGTATTAATCACTACTCAACATATACCCATCTTAAAGCATCAATAGTTGAACGATTAAACAGAACTATTAAGAATGCAATGTGGCAAGAATTCAGCAGACGTGGTTCACATAGGTGGATTGAACTTCTTCCTCAGTTAATGTCAAATTATAACAACAAGTGGCACAGCACCATCAAAATGAAACCTTGTGATGTAAAGGACAACTCTTTACTTTCAACAGTGTACTTCCGTGTGAAGACTACCACACCAGCAAAATTCAAAGTTGGTGACCATGTTAGGATTAGTAGGTTTAAAGGAAAGTTTGACAAAGGCTATCTGCCAAACTGGTCAACTGAAGTGTTTACCATCAGAAAAGTGAAATTATCAAATCCTGTAACTTATTTACTTAAAGATTATGGGTAAAGATATTGCAGGAGCATTTTACCAGCAAGAATTACAATTAACAAAATCCAAGTACATTTCTTGTTGAACGAGTAATAAGGAAAGGAAGAATATGGCATTAGTGAAGTGGTTAGGTTTTGATAAATCACATAACACATGGATAAATGTAAAAGATTTATTTAAATTATGATTCTTCAATAAACATCAGTACAACATATATTTGTTGTTTTTTTTCTCTCCTCACCATAGCTAAGAGACTATTTTTTTACAATTTTCTTTGACAATATAGAGACTTTACAATATAGAGGCTTAGAGATCATTTTACAGTATATGACTAATACTAAGTACAGTGCACTGACAAAACCCCAGAGAAAATATGACACTATTTACAAGACATTAGACAGATGACACACTCATCAATTGCTATTTACACGTCATGATCGACATTAGACAACTTCATCAACAGCTATTTACACATCATGTTTGTCACATTAGACAACTTCATCAATTGATATTTACACGTCATGATAGACAGATGAACAAATCTTCATCAATTGCTATTTACACGTCATGATAGACAGATGATCAAAACTTCACGATACAACTATTTACATCCCACCCTCCAGTGCACTGTAATATATACACGGGATAAACGCTATATTTAATCTTCATTCACACATATATTTACAAAATAGTTACACACTCTCATTCACTCTGGTACAGACTTGTGCCCCCAAGGTAGGGTTCCAATCCCGTCGGGGTAAATATAGCGCTTATCATCCAATCTAGACAGACCCAGCTTGGATACTTCAACAGTAGTAATTCTATGTAGATTAGACTGAAATCTATGTTGTGTATGAAACTTAGATGGAGCACCATGCAAACATTCTATATAATCTTCTATTGAAAGTTTTTTGGTGACGGTGCGTCCCAGACCCTTAGCCCGCCTTGAGGTCTGGTTGGATTCTAGTCGGAACGCGTATATTTTCGACCTAAGACCCGCGAATTCCACAATCAGGGAACCATTCGCCTCATCCTTCATAACCCCAACTACCTTTTCGTTATAGGGTCTATACCGAAACGATTGTTGGGTTTATCCAGATGTGTCGAATTCCTCCCTGTTGCGTTTCATCACTTCATATGGATCACAGCCGTTCACCAAATAGATGAAACTGTCTGTGTCCATATAAAGTAACTTGGGCGTATAAACTGCGGAATGGCGAATTCATAGTGAAATCGATACATCCGCAGTTTAGACAGATCGAGAATGCACATCCCGACGTAGAGCGGCTTGTTGAAAAGTATCCGCACTTTCGCCATCTCCAGAGCCACAAAGTCTTTCTCGAAAATAGTCATACGCCTAAAGTGTGGTGAAGCCACATGCTTCGGGCACCGCGGCGGCCCGGCCAACCTGTACACAATTTCACGTCGCGGTGTTTTCTAAGGTTCTCCATGTTTTGCCGAAAATTGAATTGTTCATAAGTTTGAAAAAGTCTCTCTCAAATTCTGATTTGGCTGACTGACGAGAACGCGTGTTGAGAGAGATGTATTCTTTCAACCACGGTGACTGGTTGAAAGAAATTACCCGGTGTACCGTGCCCAACTTCATCCCCAAGCCTATACATTGCTGGAGGACTCGGTAATGGAGAACATACCGAACCTTATCCTCCAGCGTTGTCATCAGCTTGGGGAAAGAGATCCAGGGGCGGCTTTGTGCTCTGGACATGGCGGTAGGTCTGCTAGATTGTCGTGTATATCCTGGGGAATCGTCAAGTCTACCTCTAAAACGAAACCCCTAGGTGAGTCGGCTGCTACGCTCATGAAGTCTATGCTAGCAATCTGCTCGGCCGATAACCATCGAAACCCTCCAGAGGGTAGATACTCCGACATGGCCCAGCCGTACAAATTGTTTACATCAAAATACATGATGAAATTTTCAGGTGCGTCGTGGTCGCCACTCCGCCATGTACCGGTTATTTGCCTTGGCGTACCTACGGACGCACTGATAAATACCACCACGAATTCCACGTTCGAAAAAGAGAAGCATGTCGATATCTGTCAGAAGATCCAGCTCGACACGCGTTCTCTTTAACATGGCCTGCCACGAAAGGCCTGGAGCTGCGAAATAGTGGGCGGGGTCCAGGGTGTACTTGTCCAAACTTACAGCCCTAAATTTTTCAAACAGATCTGCAAGTAGCCGTACATCTGTCCCCATGTACAGACTTGCGTATTCTTCTAAATTCTTGATCTGGAAAACCCGCCACGCTTGTGTCGCGTGTTCGTAGTCATCATCCGAAATATCACTCTGACAGCGAACTATAAAATTTTGACTTGGGAGGGAGCGTGGCCTTTATGAGTTTATCCCACGAATCCATGTATTCGTAAGGGAAGACTCCTTTTCGCTTAACCAGTTGGAACTGCTCGGGGTCCGTGAAATGCTTACTGGTAATGTGCATGTCACGCTCCTCAAGAGTCCCAACCAGCTTATCTGATGAGGACTGCATGAAACGGTACGAGTCCAGGAACCACAATGTGATTGGCGTACCTTTAACCTTTTTAGAAAACGAAATATAACATTCAGTGTTGATGGGCAGGACATCCATCCCATCTTCATCGAGGTGTGCTAAGGCCCTAACAATGAAGTGCGCATCATACCCAGACAAATTATGGAAAAAGACGGGTATGTGCCTTTGATTCTTGTACTGTAAATTACAGTTATTGTGTGCAGCCCCTCTGAAAGCACCTGTGATGTGGCAATGATCGCGGACCTTAACGACCCCGGGTGCAAAGCCGTCACCACAGATGTGGCATACTGTGGCACTGGTAAATTTTGCCTCATCATCAGCCGACATTACAAGAGGTGTGACCCCCCTGTAAATTTCATCAACGTCATGGGCCAGGTTCACGAGTTGTTCCACCAGCCACGTCTCAGGGTTTTTACCTGAGAATGAGTTGAATTGGTTCAGCTGAGGGTCGTATGCGCAAACGACCTGGTATGCCGCAGCAAAAGGGATGTGTTCCTTGACTGATGTGGGAGTGAGAGGCGTTGGGGTCGGGTCTGCACGTATCAAAGGGTTTCAACAAACATTCAAAGTCCACGTAAACGACGAATGGTACACGCTGTTGGTGTACAAAATCCTTAAACTTCAAGGTTTTGTCTTCGTCGCCGGGTAGGTCCACTCTTACAGCGCGCACCCTTGCGCAATCAACCTCATGGCGCTCCAAGAGATCTTTGCGACTGAAATGCTGCAGGCATCTATCACAAATGTGTGTTGTATATGAGTGTTTAGTTAATGATGATCTGACTAACCGCGACAAATTCTTGATCCAGCAGTAGTGAAATTTATCTTCACCCTCTGTAATCAACAACATGTTTATATGGAAATCGCGTTTGACTGCAGCATGGTGGAGGGGGCCTACAACTCTATGTTTTCTATCGTCTGGTTCCAAGCCGTAGACATTGATCGAATATTCAGGATTTTGCCTCTCAAATTTAGAAATATCTGACAATTTTACAGGGAAGTATATGCCTGCAAAATTTAAATCGTACTTGGAACTGACTTTAATATACTTGCAAACTTCTTGCGCGTTGTGGTGCACCTGTTCGTGTAAAGCAAGGATCGTCCAAAGAAAACAATATTCATCACTGTTTTTAACATTGACAATTGCCTTATTTGCTTGGATATCGGATGGCAGTGCTATAAATGAAGAGCCCCGAAACAGTGGTTCGAATTTAGCTACATGGATGTCGAGGGAGTTAATTTGATCGAGGCATTTGCCACTATCCCGGTCCTGGAATTCACTAAATCTCTTCTTGATATCTTCATACCACTCTTCCAGGGAAGCGCCTAATGTTAGTTCGCGCATCTTGGGCATAAAGCAAATACGGCTGACGTTAGTGACATTGATCTTCTGAATTTGGAAAAGGCAATACAGCCCCACCTGGCATTTTACAGCCGGTGTTGAAGGAATGTGAATAATCGCGGAAATTTGATCGTTAAAAATTTTGAAACATGCTCTAATAAAATTGCCTGGATCTTTAAAATTTTCAGTATTTACAACAGTGATGTGAAGTAACCTATTCCCGTAAGCACTTGCCCTGATAGTTGGCTTCAAGCGCGTAGCATCCGGCTTACCTTTTTCCCCACCCTCGTTAATGGTTGCTGGTGTATTGGGCAGCCACTGGGACGATGGTTCGTCTGCAGCCCAGAGTGCCTCTACTGGCGACAGAGTGGCTAATAGATCCTCATCGTTTGGATCTTCCCACGCACAGGTGCTGGGATGGGATATGTCCACTGCTGGAATACTCCTTGCACTGGTGCTGGGTTGGTTTATGTCCACTATTGGAATACCCCATAGTGCTGCAAGGTCTGGTGGTGACATATAAACATCTAAAATAGACACAAAAAATTAGATTCATAGTTACAAGTATGGAAAACAAAGCAGTCTATAAAATGAATACATTACCTGACATTTTAATGCTTTTTGATGGACCGTCATCATGGGTTGCCTTCCGTTTGTGTGTAGGTTGCACACTGGTAAGGCCAACAGTATTCACATCATCTGCAACATAATAAATAATGTCTGTCATATATGTGTTAAGTATTAACATGAAAAATAATTTAAGTACCAAATGATTGTCAGTAGCAAAACAATTCCTGAGTGGTAATCACATGCAAAGCACCTACACTCACATCTACAACAAATAAATAATGTCAATCACATATTCACTAAGTATTCACATAAAAAATTATTTAAAGTATTAGTTACTTACTGGTGAGGCCAACAGCATTCATTTCATCAGAGGCATCTGCAACAAAATAACTAATGTCAGTCACACATGAACTAAGTATTCACACAAAAAATTATGTAAAGTATTAAACACTTGCCAGTAGTAAAACAATTCATAATTTCCTGAGTGGTAATCACAGGCAAAGCACATTCACTCACATCTGCAACAAAATAAATAATGTCAGTCACATATGGACTAAGTATTCACATAAAAAATTATTTAAAGTATTAGCTACTTATTGGTAAGACCAACAGCATTCATTTCATCAGAGACATCTGCAACAAAATAAATAATGTCAATCATGTGCACTAAGTATTCACATTAAAAATAATTTACAATGTTAATCACTTACCGCCTGCAAGATTGTACCGCACCTCAAGGTTGTCCATGGTTACCGATCGTGAGTCTACAAATTCATCACTGATTAGTTGTGAGATGACGGGTAGACCTGTAAAATCAAATTAAAATAAAACTTACTTATTTATAATAATAATTAATAATAGAAAATTCTCTCACCATTTGCTAAATACTGTTCGATGTCTTCAGCAGTCAGTACTCGATCCATGATGTTCACTCTGTAAGATACTGGTGATCAATGAGGCTGAGAAGAAGTTTGGCACAGAATTTATACCCTGTCACGAACGGTAAATTGTGTCGTCGAAAGTAGGTCCCAGTCCGCTCACCCCAGGAATAGTGCCTAACGGGAACCAACGCGTCACCCGGAAACAGCGCTGCGCTAGGAAAGTACGCACTCCAGGAATAGTGTATAACGGGAACCGTTGCTCACCGACGCGTCATCTGTGACGCGCGCTGGGAATAGCAACAACCGTTGTCGCCTGCGGGGGTGTGCGCCCGACTAAGCTCCACAGAATACTCAGATAGATTCAGGTTACCGCCGTATGGTGCTGCCTCCCAAGCGGCCACCAAATGAACTAACGGTCCGCTATCTTGTGACGTCATACGATCCTGAACGCTGATCGGTCCATTAGAATTTCCCGCCATGCAAAGAACTTAAAATTGTGACGTCACGAGGACGACTGGAGTCTCTTTACGGTTGTCCAAAGAGCTTATCAGGCTAGCTTCCGCCTTGTACATCTACTGAGCTGGAATGGGATTCATTTCGGGAGGACGGCGGTTCGAATCCCCGTCCGGGCATCCAGATTTGGGTTTTCTATGGTTTCCCAAATCACTCCAGGCAAATGCTGGGATGCTTCCTACAAAAGGCCATGGCCGAATTCCTTCCCCATCATTGCCCCCCATCCTTTCCCGTCTCTAAAGGGGACATCCATTAATTACGTGAGGTGAAATAGGGGGGTCCGGCGTAATCTCACCAGATCTCACCAAGGGGAACGGGGGGGGTCTACGGAAATCTCACGTGAGATTTTTGCGAAAAATTTTTGGTCAGTAGAGCTAAAAAAAAAAAAAAGGTCTACAATTTGTGCCAAAGTCGATTTTAGGAGTCAAAAAGTGAGGCTGTGACCTACAAAAAAAAGCTCTACAAGGTTTCCAGGGCGATATCTGGGGGGGGGGAATTTTCATGGAGCAGATCTCACCACAGAGGGGGGGGAGGGGTTCGGCCAGATCTCACGAAATCTCACCAGGGGGGAGGGGGATCCAGAAATCCGGAAAAACACCTCACGTAATTTGTGGATGCCCCCAAAGACCTCGTTGTTGAGAGACGTAAAGCAGTTAAAAAAAAAGAAAAAAAAAGGGATTCATTGCAAGACAGGAGGAGGATGAGGTGGGTAATGGGAGTGTACAGGGCGTATACTGGCGATGAGGCATGGAAAGATATTGCAGTAGGTATGAAAAGTAGTTCATGGAAGGGAAAAGATGACCATTACCACAATCTGGCACTCGATTTCAGGCACAAGGGTGTGGGAAGATTTTCTTTTTTAGGTAAGGGTGTCAGGGATTGGAATGAGTTACCAAGGGGAATGATGAATAAACTACCGAAAACGTTAAAAGAATCTAAAGTTAAAATTTGTAGAGGGCAAATATAGGTGAGGGTAGGATAGGGGGAAGTTGGGTGTGTAGGGAAATTGCCACCGGAGCCTGTGCTCCATTGCAATTAAATTAAATTAAATTAAAAAAGGAGTATTTTAGTACAGATGAAAGAGTTCTATTCCGTAAATTATCTGAAGTTAAAGTGACTTCAACAAAACGATTTAAAATTTAATTTCTCAATGGTGCTGTGAGTGCAAGGAAGGAAATTATGCTATCTACATGAAAGCGACACTACTACTTGATAAAATAAATGATATATAATTGAGCATGTTTTGATGTACAATAAATTTAAATATTTGGTAATATTTTGTTATTTTTAGGTCATATTTACCCGCTTTTAAGGTCATATTTGTCTACATATTCCTCTAATTTTTTTGGTCATAAAGATCCGAACAGTAGCTATCAACAAGGAGGATGCAAGGAACAAGCGACCTTCAGACTGCACCTGAGACCTGTCACGTGATCACAGGAAACTGCTGCGTGAGGCGAACACTCTTACGGCTGCAAATTACAATAACAAACAACTCACCACACACGTCCGCGAATGTTTAATGTCATCGTGCCGTTCCGTTATTTTTAATGGCACGCTGTTGTTACGTGTGTTCAATTGAAAATAACGTCGACAAGCAATAAGTTGGTTTTTACGGTTCCATGGGAGGACGCCGCACTGTGGGCCAGTCTCAAAAAGCTGGTCAAAATATAAAAAGTTGTTCAATTTTTACTAAAGTTAGTATGTAAAGGTTATCGAAGTTGCTGATTAAGAAAATAATATCAAAAAGTGAAAAAAGAAAATGGCGGATACAAGATGGCGGACAAATATTGCTAAAAGTCGTTTTATTCATATAAAAGTAATTTTTGTGGAATTATCGAGGTTGCTAGAGTTGTTCAATTTGTACGAAAGTTAGTACGTAAAGGTATCGAAGTTGGTGATTAAGAATATGTTATCATAAAGTGAAAAAAGAAAATGGCGGATCCAATATGGCGGACAAATATTGATAAAAATCTTTTGATTCATATAAAAGTAATTTTTTGGGATTTATCGAGATTGATGAAGAAGATTATAACTTCAAATATTTAAAAAACAAAATGGCGGATCCAAGATGGCGGAAAAAAATTGATAAAATTCTTTTTATTTATATAAAAGTCAATATTTAGAGGTTGTTGTAGTTAATGGTTAAAAATATACTCTCAAAAAATGGAAAGCTCGAAAAAAGTACCAAATAGAGCATAGAAAATAGTATAAAATATTACAATTTTTTAAATTTCAATTACAATTATTCAGTTAGTAAATTGTTTGTTAATATAATTAAAAGTTGTCGTTTTATTATTCTTTTTTATCTTCATTATCTTCTTCTTCTGCATCTTCAGCTGAATCGTCATCATCTTCAAAGACTGTTTCCTCATCATCTACATCGGAATCTTCATAATCTTCCGGCACAGGAACTAAGAGGGCAACGGCTTCTGACGACAAACTCTTCAGTTTATTTGATGATTTGCGTAGAGAAGAAATGTGGAAGTCTGTGGTTGCCAACAATCTCCTGAACACGTCTTACATACACTTAAGTCCGGAAAACTTTCGAGAAAAACTTATGTGATATTGCTTTATCAACTTATTGGTTGAGTCTTGAGCATCCTCCGACAGTTCATATTATTATTATTAATTTATTTAATACTTATTTCTTAACATGTATTTGAAAGTGTTAAAAAGTAACTCCACAAAGTATGTAGAATAATGTGTTTCAAAAAAGGTACTTTTTCATAATTATTAATGAAAAAATTAACATAATATTAATAATTTCATTTTTTTAAAATAACCAAACATTTTGCAAGCATCGCTTAAAACGTGGTTCAAAGTCGGAGTTGGTACTAATAGGTGGATTTGAAGGTTAATTCACTAAGGTAATAATATATACTTGCGGACTCAGTGCAAAAGAAAGCGGAATATCGTGGAATTCATAACTTATCTCTATATTTTTAAGCACATTTTAAAATTTTCTCGCGCGTTTTCCGCTATTAAGTTAATCAAAAAAAGATGTGTAATTAATGATTTAATAATGACATAAATATATTTTAATTAGTACATACTTCATGGAACACCGTCCATATTTAAAATCTTCGTTTCACTTACACAGAACACAAATATTTATCTTTAACCACAAGGCTATTTTGTTTCCTCTAGCAATGAAGTGCCGATTTTGACATGAAATATGTAACGATTCGCTAAGCTCCCCGTTACATATCACTTTTTATTGTATATAAAGTAAAAGAATTAGAATATTTTTCCATTTCTTGGGATGTCCACTGTATGTTCGAAACATGCGCTTGAAAGTGTGAAAGGCAAGGATTTGACGCTTCAGTGAAGGGTAGTCTGACTGGCGCCTTTTGGGCAGAATGTTAAGAGGATTAGGGATTTCTGTCGGGCAGGCCGTAAACAGAATTCCTTCCTCCCGAAGGAGACATCTGCTCTCGAGGATTGCCGAAACTTAACGTGGAGCAGAGAAGCACAGAATCACATGACGTCAGATGGTCAGCCAATCACAGGGATCATAGTACTAAGATTCGGGGAATTTTATGTTCTATGTCGTCTTCGAGCCACAAGAGGCGGAGTTAGAGTTACCTCCGTGGCGGCAGAAAAAGACGGGGGACACTTCCTTCCTGACTTCCTTCCAGTCGGGAGGCCAGCCAGGATCATTCCATTCCGGAGCCCAGACGAGTCACTGGCGACTTGGGGTCCATGTGTGCTGGGCTGACTTGTGTCCTGGAGACCATCTGAGGCGCACTTCTAACTTGCGACTTGTCGCATACTGCTGGCGTGGCCAGTTACGACGATCGACCAGGTGGTCATCTCCGCTCAGCGCTACCTGCCGTGGAACAGTAATGTGTTTCTACGAAGCCATTCAGCCTGCAACTCACTTTGAAATTGTACCCTTAAGCGCATCTGAGATAAAGATCCTTGCTCTGATCTGATAAAACCACTGAGCTAGACTGTGTAACTGTCGAATGACAGGTTAATCATTCGTGGCGTCCCAACCCATTAAAATTCATTACTGTTTGCTATCATCATAACTGGTAACATATTTTGCATTAGAATAATTGTGAGATTTTTAAAGTACAACTATACTTGTTTGCTTGCATTTAAAGGGCTCATTGTACGTCTGAGCGTTGCTTAGAAAATTGCACAACCTCTTGTTTATTAACGTAATGGTAAATACGCTCAGATTTGTAGATGCCATTGTAAAAATCTTTATTAAAATGTCTTTTTGTGACAGTTTTCAAATCCCAAAATCATCCAATTCTCATTTGAATAATTATAGTACCCTGTATAGCGTAAAATCAATTAAGAATTAATTAATAATTCTCCCCCCCCCCCTGGTGATACGCTACAAATATAAAGGAGGAAATGAACAATTGATCGTCCAAACAATCGGTATTCAGTAATTGCAAACCTGATAGTCGAAAATTCCCATCCAAAAACTTTTTTTTTCCTTTTTGGCCACGTTTTCAAGATTCTGGCCCACTGTGCGCCGGTTCAGATCCCCGTCAGCTCATCGAGATTTGGGTTTTCCTTGCTTTGGGGGCGTCCATTAATTACGTGAGGTGAAATAGGGGAGGGGGTCGTGCGAAATCTCACGAAACCTCATCAAGGGGGAAGGGGGGGGGGTCAACGAAAATCTCACGTGGAAATTACTATAGAATGGTAGAGCTAAACAAAAACAGGTCTACTAATGACGCGGCAGTCGATTTTAGGCGGGTGTAACCGTACTTGGGAGCATGAGGCCTAAAAAAAAGTCTGAAAAAGTTGCTAGGTCCATTTGTAGGGGGAGGGGTTCTCCGTCAAAATGTCACGTCATTTTACAGGGGGGGAGGGGGAGGGGGTCCGACCAAATCTCACGAAGTCTCGCCATAGGGGGGGGGGGAGTCCTGAACACCTCACGTGATTAATGGACGCCCCCTTTCCTCAAATCACTCCAAGCGAATATCTAGATGGTTACCTGAGAAGGCCATTTCCGAATTACTTCCCGTTCCTTGTCATCCGTCCTTTTCCGCCTCTTATGACTTCGAAATCGACGAGGCTTAAAGCCATAAGCAAAAAGAGTGCCACAGTTGTTGTATGTTTGTTTTAAATCAAGTATCGTGTAGTAATACTTCAATATTGTTGACATTGTCTGGTGCTAGAGTTCTCTCGGTCGAAATGCTGAATAAAGCAGTTCTTAAAAGTCGGTGAGTAATTTAAAACGTTCCTAAGCATAAACAATAGACTCCCGCTTGACGAGTCGTCATTCATTGTTCTGTCTTGTCTCCTGTACTTCATCTGAACTCACACGGGCCGCAGGTTTAGCGAGACACTTACGTACCGCTGTTATGTATGTATAACCAACGCCCGGAGGCGGCCGACTGGGATTTCCTTGTTTTCCTGCCGCTTAAGGCTCGTTCGCACTGGGCTAGTAATTTAGTCGAGTGGCGAGTAGTTTAGTAGCTAAATTACTCGCCACCGACCAAAAATCGTTCGCACTGCGGTCGAGTACAGTACACAAGTAGCGTGGTATTTTGCCAGCAGGCTGTATCGCAATCAAATGAATGAGCTGATACAGCGCTCTTTTATAAGAGATGGATGAAGAAGTTTATGCGATAAATAAATAAAGAAAAAGCAATGGGTACGAAAATGGGTTAATGAACTAGGAGCTGAAATTGTCTTCTGAAGGAATTAGCATTAGAAGATCCCTACGAATAGTTTGAGAATGTCCAAAGTTTGTGTTAATGAAAATGCAGCCGGAAATCCAGCGTGACGATACCTATTTCAAGAGTGCAATGCCGGCAACTACGTAGTTACAGGGAGTTCTCTACTTTATTGCCACCGGATGTAGTTTATGGACACTCACACCTAGTATTTATACACGGAAAATAGGGTATTTCCCAATTAATCACAGTGTGAAGGAATCTATGAAACATCAAAGGAATTGAAGTAGTGTTTCATAGAGATGCTTCCAGTAAACTGAATCATTTTACTGAAGGAGTGTAAACTGTTTCAGTACCTGCGCCTAAATATTTGGACTACTTTTTTTAACTACTGCGAGTAGATAATACTAAAAAGATTTTTATCGCTTTAGGTAGTACTTCCAATAAAAATAGGAATAATATCTTAATGTATAATCTAGATGCTATTGTAATTAAATCAAATAATTTAATAAAATTGTGCACTAAGCAGATGTTTTTAATTTTCAGTTTACTTCTCACCAAATCCAGGTATGTTTATTGTATTTTCTAAATCCATGCGTGCAGATTGCTTCCTTTATTTGTTTTTCTAGTTGGGGACTTAATATTCTACAACCATTCATATCCTACATATTTAGAAACAAATTTTCAAATTGTTTCTTCGTTCCAGCGAAACGACTCAAACTATTGGTTCAGACTTGTTTAGCTGCTGAGCGAGTGGGCAGTGGCGCGTGGTGGGGGGAGTGGTGCGTGGTGGGGGGTGCTATTCGCCCGGTTTAATAGAACAAAACGGATCGACTCGACTAAACTACTCGACTAAATTTCATTGTTCACACACGGTTAGTTACTAAATCACTCGCCACTCGACTAAATTACTCGCCCAGTGCGAACGAGCCTTTAGCTCGCGCGAGCCTTGTTGTGGGTACCAATGCGTTTGTCCTTTGTTTTTCTCCTAGTAACAAACCGTAATCGTTTGAATTAAATTCCACATGTCGTTAAGTTTATTGGAGTGTTAATTTTGATGTAGCGGTTTGATTAATGTTTTACTATATTTCACAAAATTGAAGAAATAAATAACTAAATTTATGTAGTCAAAGAACAGTATAAACAGAATCACAGGTGTTCCATGTCGTGTCTTTGTCGTAGAATGATCTTTGGAGTGTTAGCCTTACATGCACCAGCACTTAAATTACGGGCCAGTGGACTGTGGGCGCTGCACCTGGGAACGAGCATCTCGGAAACGGCGAGGCTGGTTGGCTGTTCGCGTGCTACTGTAGTGAGCAGCTATACAGAGTGGTTGAAGGACGGTGAAACCACGACTGGGCGACAAGGTGGTGGACGTCCACGCCTCATCACATAACGTGGAGGAGGTAGTGCAATTGTTGTAGTAGTAATAGTCTTACAAGTTTCTATATCATCTTGGCTGATGAAACTAATTAACAGTGCTGGACTTTACGAGCAGCAGCTTCAATGTCTTCCCGTCCATAACACGCTGCAAATTCCTGTAGAGTGGTTGTGTTAATATACAGTCAGGCTCTTCGTGGGCTGACCTGGCTATTGAAGTCTGCTAATTAACCAGTCTAACTATTAAAGCTCAAAAACTACAGATGAAGAAGCAGATAATTGAGGACGTATGTTGTGAGAGGTGCGCTAAAGGAGTTCCTCAGGGCAGGATGAGCTGGAGGGTTGCATGTAACCAGTGGAGAGACTGATGACAATATATATATATGTTCAGCGTGTGTGTTCGTCTTTAATCCACGCAGAGCCAACGCTCGGAGTCAAACGCTAGTCAGGTTCGTTTCGCAGCCAAAGGAAAAGACGCAGTCATCAGCTTTGACCACAAAACTAATTGTTCTTCTTGACAACTCGTTTTTCTTGGAGCCTGTGCCATGCGTTTTTGATTTACACCGACTTAAACGTCCAATAACGATCAAAGTAATGAAATAATTCGGATGTGGTCACTCGCGACCCAAAAAATTGATTTTTATGGCCCTAAATACGCTACTATTTAATCGTTGCTCTGCTTAGGGTGAGGTTGTGTTCATCTTCGTAACACCCGAAACAGGTAATGACCTTTTTTTTTTTGCTGAATGCACGATATGTATAATACGGTGACAGGGTAATACAACTTTCCAAATCCCACAGAACCAGTCTCATATTGGGATAAATGGAAACTGAATGTATTTTATTGTATGGTACCGGCTTTTTATTATTATTTCAACAAGGATGAGGGTTATGGACTGAGTGAGATGCAGAAATGTGCGCTTCACGAATAAACAAAACAAGGTCGTTTCGCCGCAAAACTAGTTCATGTCGTCTCTAGGCTACATACAGTCTCTACATCACTCTCCAGCTGGTGCTTTTCACGAGCACTCTGCACTTCCTACTGTCCATGAATAGTTGTTGTTGTTCATGAACAGTCTTCCAATCAAAGCTATGTGACTTCTATATGCTTCTTGATTTGGAACGCTGTAAGGATTTCGTCACACTGATGTTTACACCGGCCTCTGCATGATTGGTTTCAATTCTCACTTTGTCCTTTCGTGTTCTCTGCCCACACATGGTACGCAGAAACTACATTTCAGAGGCTTGAAGTCTACTATTATCTATGGTTCATGTTTCTAGTGCATATGCATATGACGATGTAACAGGTTTTGAACACTGTGTTTTTACACTTTCTGGGAACTTTGTTGCGCACAACAGTATTCTCACCTGGTTATTATTTGTGTTTGTAATCTCTCATTTACTAGTGTTCCCTTTACCCAGATAACTGCCAAGATATTTGCTATAGATATAGAAAATAATTATAATTCCATGTGGACGTAACGAGCTGGTGATAGTGTTTCTCTTGGTTGTGCATTCCTCCCCTGTCTTAGCCACCTTAAAGTAACTCGGTAGTCCTAAAAGGTACAAGGGACCTTGGTTTTGCAGATGAAAGAAGCCAGGTATTGAGCTATTAATTGCTGATGACAGTTTAACGTGGAAATCGAAAACACGGAAGTGTTCTCTCGTTCTTCACATTACACAGCAAGCTGTTCCAGAGGTGAAGGTCGGGTTAAGGATCTATGAAAATCCCCGCCGAGACAGGGATTCGAGCTGGTGACCTTTCAATCCCCAGACAGACACTTTAACCCCTGAGCCAGCAGACCGCTACAGATAAACTCTTAACATTAGCATGTCGGTGACGCGAGCTCACGAGATTTTACCCATACAAAAAGCGTCTAACGCGCATATAGTACGCGCAAGACGTCATAGGATGTCGGTGACGGGAAGTCGCGAACCCATAGACTTACCCCCGTCCAGACATGGCGTTCCGCGCGTATAGAAGTTATCACTTTAAGAAAATTCCTCCAAGTTATAGTACAAACTGTGATCGGTTGGTTGTTTATTTTTCAACTCAAAAAGTTACGTAGCAAAACTTTACAACGTCCTCCGAAACTTTTAGAAATGACGAAATGATTCTCTAAAAGAAACAAAAATATCCAAAAAGCTCTTTACTGCAAGAAAACACACACATTTTATTCATATTTCAGTGATATGTGGAGCTGCTAATTAGCGATTATGGGATCACTTCTTACAGACGCCTGTAAAGCCTAGCAACTTGACCCTGAACTATCGCATAACTGTGACCTTGATTGTTCATAGTATCGACGTCACGGGTGACTTGCAGAGTCAAGAGGCGGGTCGTCCTGCCGGAGGAGTCGCCATGTGCACTGAGTCGAGGCAGCAGAACAAGCTGCGGTCGCTTCGCTCGAAGTGGATTCTGCTGGTCGGCAGTGTTATCGTGTGAGGAGGCTCACTGGGACTGCTGGTGCTGTGGCGGGTGTGACCTGCAGACAGCCAGCGCAACAGTCTGGCTGCCGAGAAAGCGCAGGGAACAATGCGCGGCGCTGTTTGCGGACGTGCCGGAAGTGATCAGCCGAGAAAGTCCATTACGACACCGCGCGCCTCGGGCACACTGCGGCGTCAGGTACGCTACGACATAACTAGCTTAGCGCCGTCTCACTACTCAACTCGTGAGATTTTCCTTTTTACTATTTTAGTATTTACGGTGTAGTACTGATACCCCGTATACTATCACTGGGACTGATCTGGGGGTCTTGCTGGACACGGGAGTACGTCGACATCACGCAGACAGAACCGCGACTCATCTCTGAACACAATGCGACGCCATACTTCCCGGTCAAGCAGCAGCTTGTGTTTTGGAGTTAAGCCAGTTCAGACACGAGGCGGTGGTTCCCTCGTTCAGTTATGCTACTCTCCGACCAATAGTCAGGAGGCGCACGATGTTGCAGGGAGTCCATTACTAGCTGTCGGATGACAGGCCAGATGTGGAGGGGTTGTGATGTGTTTGGTCCATAACCAGCGATCTCATCTTGTGGTTGTTTGCGTATATCGTGAAGCCATTTTTCTACTCGGCAACGCTCATTGTCACGGCGCGTGTCTCTGTGAACTGTCTGTACGATGTTAAGGTACTCCCGTGGCCAGCAAGATCCCCAGACCTGTCCTCGACAGAACATGTGAGTGACAGGTAGGACGTGAACTCCGTCCCAGTGCCAGTATCCAGGATAGCAAGGACCAGTCACAACAGTTGTGGCCAGCTTGCCTCAGGAGAGGATACAACGGCTTCGTGACAGCCTTCCCATCCTAATCAGTGCGTGCACGCACGGCAGAGGGGTGATACGTCATACGCGGGCTCATACCGCCAAGATCTTTGTCATGTGACTCGATGTTGCAATCACTGAAATAACGTCACACACCCTCTCAAACCGACAAGTTTCGACTCCTCCTACCCTCCCTGGTGTTTCGCTTTTTGTTGCTTTGTTTCAAGTTGTGACTGGTGGCGAAGTAGGTACAGCTCAACTACAGAGTACCACAAACTTCTACTCAGATACGACAGGAGGCGGGTTCGGATCCAGATTTAGGTGTTTCGTGGTTTCTGCAAATCACTCCAGGTGAATGCGAGATGGTTCGTTTAAAATGTGATGACCGAATTCCTTCCCCTTTTCGCTCCCAGGTCTTTCCTACTTCTAATGATCTTGACGTCTAAAGATGTAGAGGCGAATATGACTAAATTAAATACTGAAAACTGTGAAAATTACACTTAAAATACTATGACTGGCATAATGTTCCCAATTAGTGGCCTTCTACTAGCGTACCATGCACTGTAACAGACTTACAAGGGAACGCTCGGCACCACACGGAAACACGCTCAGAATAACAGGCGGCCCTAAACAAAACAGTGGTGTGCGTCATTTCCAAGCAGAACTCCGCACTTGTCCGCTAACGCCATTAAAGAGCCAGTTGTTGTGTGATTCCTGGTCAGATCATACAGATCGAATCCTTCTGGATGCAACTGTTCCAAACAAAGATGATTTGCTGAAGGTATTGGCACCGGAAACAACAAAATATTGCCAACCCCTTGATGCTTACTTCTCCTGGCAATATAAGCTCTATATCAGAAGGATTACTGATTTCGTAAGACTACAATGTGCCACAACACAAGTGAAAATACATAATCGTTATTTCATCATGAAACATCACTCTGTGATTTACAATCAATTTGCTGCACCTACGTATAAGCCTACGTTGCAATATGCTTGGTGAAAGCCAGGTTATGACATTGACGTACCAACATCATCATTTGAAAATGTAATTAGTGTGGCTTTCGATATTGGACTGCGTGAATGCGAAAGTGATTTGGAATGTGATAACGTGGCTTTAGTGAGGTATACAACATTGTTCTCTTCCACTTTATTTTAACTACTTCACCGAAATCCCGCTTCTGTACTAATTTAAGCAGTATCAGGTGTGTGGTACTGCTGTATATGTGTTTTTTTTTGTTTTTTTTTGCGTCGTATTAACGTACTTTAAACAGAAAGTTTTTGGTACTGTTGATTGAAAATGTAATGATACACTGACGTCATTGAATTACGTATAATTTCCTTCATATGGTATCATGTTACTTTGTTTCTCTCTATTGAAATGTTAATTGAGGTGGAATGCAACGTTTTACGTGGAAATGACACACACACACCACTGTTTTGTATATGATTTCTTGTTATTTTAAACATGTTTTCGTGCGGTTCCGAGCGTTCGAGGTCAAAGCTGTCCTTGTTAGTATTTTTTGTAGTGTTTAGTGATGGTGGCTGTGACGTGTGTGTAGTGTGTTGTTCTACTGAATGAAGCAAGGCCGGTGCAGACCTGCGCCGCCGGGCTTGACGTCCCCACCTGACGGACGACTCGACAGTGCGGAGAGTTGTGACGTCAGAGTCCACCAGCTACCATCACATCACCGTGCCGTAGACGGCTTAGCCAAGTGGACGGACGTTCCGATACGTGACACACAACTTATAAATCTGATACGTCCCGACCGATCAAAAAGAAATTCGATTTCCCTTTTGAACCCGTACCAAAATGCGTGTGGCTGAATTTCCCCGAGCACGTGTCGCCGAAACTCGACCCGCACGGTCGGAGAGAGAGTCTGATCACTCGCCCGCAGGAAAGACGAGCAGAGGAGAACACTCCAACACCCGCGGTCCTCAACCTCTTCCTTCTCTTCCACTCTCCTTTTCGTTTCCTCCAGTTTACCTCACGGGTTAGTAGTTTTTTCTCTCTGACAGCTTGCACGTGTGCCTCTTTGTTTTTGCTCATAAGGTTATAACGTAACGCTGCCGCCACGTTCTAATGTGCATTTTTTACTATATAAATCATAATGTTAGAGTAATTTTCATAAATCTTGGATGACCACCTAGATATTTTTTTTTAGTAATTTTCTAAAATACGCAACATTCCGTGAAACTGAACCCTTAAGCGTCTTTGAGAGGATAGATCCATGTTCTAACTTTGTAACAAAAAATAAATAAAAAATAAACCCTGAGCTAGTTATTTTCGAATGGCATATTGTTCATTCGTGGCACCCATGATATTTTTAAAATGTAAAGTCACAGTATTATGATACCTATGTCTGAGATCGTCATTATTTGTATTGTACATTGTTTCCAAATATCATTATTTCTTGCATATTCATTCTGAGATGGATTTTAAAGTAAATACACAATTGTTTGCTTGCTCATGACGGCTAATTGTACCTCTGAGCGTTGCTTTTATGATTTTGCCAATTTGTGTTAATGGTAAATTCGCTCAGACTTGTAATCGCCAATGATAACAAAATAAATGTCATATTGTGACAGTTTTCCTATAATCCAACGCTGGAAGAAACCAGGACCAATTATTGACCATTCCTGAAACAAACAATAATCAAATAAAAGATAGTGCTATTACTTAGCAAAATATATAAGTCAATCACCATCCGGACCAAAAAGGCCAGAAAAGACAAAGCAACTGTTGACAATCACATGTGAAATGGTAGGAGATGCGCAACCCGCGCAAGACCTTCCCCGCACTCTAGGACCAACCTCTTCCCAGATCATTAATTCCAGCGTCTAACGTATTTCGAAGGTTTTGACACATTTGTTCATGGTTTCTGTGTTGTTTAATGCTTTTGAGGAACTCTTATAAATATTTAAGAGGAGTAAACGTTTCTTTCTTCTTGATATAATTTTAATTCTGCTCCATATCTCTTACAGTGACTACCTCCAACACCAGCAGAAACTACCGAGCGTGGTGGGTGAGTGGTTAACGTTCTGGTCGCGCATTCGGGGGGACGCGGGTTCGAATCCCCGTCCGGGCATCCATATTTGTGTTTCTCGTGGTTTATCCAAATCACTACAGGCGAATGCCGGAATGCTTCCTTCAAAAAAGACCATGGCCGAATTCCTTCCCGTTCCTTGTCCCCAGTCCCATCCCGCCTCTAATGACCTTGGTTGTCGACAAGGCGTAAAAAAAAAAAAAAAAAAAAACAGCAGAAACTGAACGGAAATCAAATTAATATCGGACTTGGTAATAGTTTGCATTATCCTTTGGGGAAATTTCATTTATGCTTAAGTCGTCACCACGAAGCAACTGCATCTGACTTAGCAACAAACATAATAAAAACAGCAACCGCACGAAACAAAACTTCAAACAATATATATGTGTATGCTTGGAAAACAGAATAACTTAATAAATATGTGATCGCCACAAAGTTAACCCTTAACTCGGTTCGTCTCAGTATGGATGGAGCATCCATTGCGATTAAAGTAACCCTTCCATTTTGTTTTGGGAGTGGAGGAAGCGGGTCGATCTACTTCGGGAGATTTGACCACTTCCAGAGTTGCGTCGTTAATCCGTCAGGTCAATCATGTCCTGTGATTCGTTTCTTATTTTTTTTATTAAATAGAATGGGCGAAGATTGATGACCTATATTTTGAGGTTTGACCCTGCAATATACCATCCTGATTTCGGCTTTCCGAGGTTTCCCGAAATAACTCCTGGCCAATGTCGGGATGATTCGTCAAGTAAGCCATGGCCGAGTATTTTTTTCAGGTGTTACACTAGAAAAAAACCACTAGAAATATTTCTACCTCACTTAAGGAGTATTTATTTTTATTCTGTACATAACACGGAAGTTGATTGAGTTTTTATATCATTTCTGGTTTAAAGATACATTGACAACTGTCACTTTATTGGTATAGAGCTTTCACATTGCTTAATTCAACTGATTATTATCGAGTATCGATTAAGGTTGACAAATGTGCAGAATTGATAGCAACAGTCGATGATCAAACTCGTAAATGAAAGAAGGTATTTGAACGTTCGTCAACAAATTCAATTTCGATGATCAGTGGCAACAAATCCATTTACTGGAATGGAATGAGTCAAAAGAAGTTGGTATGACGGTTTTCAAACCTAGGAGAACCTAGATTTGCGGAATTAGCGACTTTTGCAATTGCTCCTTTAATACTGCCTATTTAGCAGTATGAATGTAGTAGAAAACAAGGAGAGGAATAGAATGCACTTGGATATTTTAACTGCAATATTAAGAGTGAGCTGCGATTTGAGGTTGGTAGAAAAATGCTCCATGACTGAAATACCGATAAAAATTATAAAACAAATTGCTACCAAAATATCGTATTAGTCTGAAACTGATGGTGCCAACAAAAGTGATTTATCTGAAGGAGACGATTTAGTAAAGAATAGAAGTCGATTAAATAATTTGTTCATAATTCGTTGGTTTACTAACTGCATGTTGATTTACTGATTATTTATGTAGAACTTTAATGTGTAATAATGAAGATAACTTTCACCAATATATCCATTATTTCCTTTCGTAATAACCAAACATTTGTTTAGTGGAAAATATAGGGATGTTGAGAGTAGCGCGCCTTTTGTTAGTGGTTTTCTGGTGGAGAGCAAGTTTAACTGTTGGCAACACTGCACTTGATGCCTGCGGTGCCCGCGACGACACGAACCTCCATAAAAAAAATAATCTAACCACCTGCCGAGTGAGAAGGAGGGTGTTTTCGACTCCGGATCACGGCTGTTTAAATCGCCGTCCTGCAGTGTGGCAGTGGTTTTACGCAGTCCCTCCAGGCGAATGCCGGGATGGTTCTTTCAAAGGCCACGGCCGACTCCCTCCCCGCTCCTCCATCAGGCTTCACCCGGGAAGTCGTCGCCTGCCGAGGCCCATCGTTAGGAGTGTTCGGTGCACTGTGTGTTCACACACACTTGCCAGGATTAAAGTCTGATGTTAGTTCCACCATAGTTCGCACCCTTGACTGTTCTACCAGTCTGCCGAGCCTACGACTTCCGACATCTGTAATGAGGGGTGGCCGCCCAACCCCTCGACGTTTGGACGTGGTTTCACCTTGGTTTCGCCACTTGTTGAAGACACTCACCACAGCACTCCTCGAACACCCGACAAGTCGAGCACTTTCCGAAATGCTCGTGCAGAGCCTCCGGGCCATCACAATCTTCTCTCCGTCAAACACAAACACGGATAGCACTCTCACTGATACTACATGCACCGTGCGTGTGTCTGACTAGCAGTCATTCCTCGTCAGGTGACGCTGCTATCGTCTGGACGGGTTCATATCGATAGTACGTAAGTAGTCATCGCGTTCATGCTGAGCAGTGTATTTACAGGGCTCGATATCGACGCCACTGTTTGTGGTTGACTCGATGTATTTCGGGCTAACTGGCTGTTCTGGACATGGTGACAACTTTTCGCCTGTTGGCGCCACTGATTAAAAGTTTCTGAAACCAAAAATATGAATCAGGTACTCGAAGACAAATAACTTATCCGTCTGCATGCATGGTAGTATAGTTTTTCCGGAGGTACTGATTTCTTTACTCCCTTGGTGCCACACAATATCGGGATATTGTTGAGTCAGCACGTGAAGCATTCCTGACCTCGACACGCGTAGTACGAGTCTCGCGCTACGCTCTGCCATCATATATATTATTTCTATAAGGTATTTTTTTGTCACAAGCCTATATCTTCCTTCATACTTAACCGAAATCAATGAATGAGGTATCATTTTAAAGCTTATGGTCTCCACTTTGGTTAAATCGTATTTTAGGCAAGAAAGTTTTCGGAATTCGACCCTTAAAGGGCAAAAATGTAAATTTTTCTAAAATGCTGTTTTCTGTGTTAAGAGTCAGTTATCTCCCTGGATACCTATCTGAAACCGTTTTATGAAGCATCGTTTTAAAGATTAAGATCTCCGCTTTACTGACGTCGTATATTAAGCCAGAAATTTTTCGGAATTCGACCCTTAAAGGGCAAAAGTATCAATATTTTTGCAATGCGTTTTTGTGTCACGAGCGATTTATCTCCCTTAATATCTAACCGATATAGATAAATGAGGTATCATATTAAAGAATAAGGTCTCCGCCATGGTAACATTATATTTTTAGACAGGAATTTTTCGTAATTCGACCCTTATAGGGCAAAAATGTCACTTTTTCTAAAATGCGTTTTTTGTATCTCGAGACATTTATCTCCCTGGATATCTAATCAAAATCGATAAATGAGGTAGGATTATGAGGAGTAATGTCTCAGCTTTGTGATATCATATTTTAAGAAAGAATGTATTTGGAATTCAACCCTTAAAGGGAAAAAGTATAAATTTTTCTATAACGCATTTTTGTGTCACGAGCGATTTATCTTCCTTAATATCTAACCGATATAGATAAATGAGGTATCATATTAAATAATAAGGTCTCCGCCATGGTAACATTATATTTTAAGAAAGGAATTTTTCGTAATTCGACCCTTATAGGGCAAAAATGTCACTTTTTCTAAAATGCGTGTTTTTTATCTCGAGCCATTTATCTCCATCGATATCTAACCAAAATCGATAAATGAGGTAGGAATATGAGGAGTAATGTCTCAGCTTTGTGAAATCATATTTTAAGAAATAATTGTTTTGGAATTCAACCATTAAAGGGAAAAAGTATAAATTTTTCTATAACGCATTTTTGTGTCACGAGCGATTTATCTCCCTTAATATCTAACCGATATAGATAAATGAGGTATCATATTAAATAATAAGGTCTCCGCCATGGTAACATTATATTTTAAGAAAGGAGTTTTTCGTAATTCGACCCTTAAAGGGCAAAAATGTTAATTTTTCTAAAATTCATTTTTTGTGTCTTAAGCAATTTATCTCATTGGATATCTAACCAAAATCGAAAAATCAAGTAAGATTATGAGGAGTAATGTCTCAGATTTGGTAACATCATATTTTAAGAAAGAATGTTTTTGGAATTCCACCCCTAAAATGGAAAAAGTATAAATGCTTCTATAACGCATTTTTGTGTCACGTGCCATTTATCTCACTTGATATCCAACCGATATAGATAAATGAGGTATCATACTAAAGATTAAGGTCTCCGCCGTGGTAACATTATAATTTAAGATATCAATTTTTCGTAATTCGACCCTTAAAGGGCAAAAATGACAATTTTTCTAAAATCTGTTTTTTGTGTCTCTAGCCATTTATCTCCATGTATATACAACTAAAATCGATAAATGAAGTAGGAGTATGAAGAGTAATGACTCAGCTTTAGTGACATCATATTCAACCTCACTTTTCACCGATTTTTTTTTTTCGCGAAATTTTCGCATGGGTCGTCTAGTTTTCTCTTATTTTTCTTCTGGTGCTGGGGAATCTTCCAAACCACATTTAACTACGACCTGTTTCGCGACGTCGCTGGGCGAGCTATGTACACTCGCTGTGTTGGCTCAACACATTAAGTCCTCGACATAAGAACGGAAAGTACAAGTGTTTGCACGATGACTGGAGTAGTCTTGACCTGGAGAACGCCCCGTCACCGTGTAGGCGAGGGCTACGCGCGAGTATCGCCTCGAGTGAAGCCTTTCAAAACAGCAGCAATATCGAATTTTCATTTCTCTTCGTGGTAGTAGAAGGAAATATGCCTTCCACAGATGAACTTGTGGGAGAATAGAATGAAGATTTTTTTTTGTTTATGGCTTTACATCTAGTCGACGTCGAGGTCATTAGAGGCGGAATGGAACTGGGGACAAGTAACGGGAACGAATTTGGCCTTTTCGAAGGAAGCATCCCGGCATTTGCCTGGGATGATTTGGGGAAACAATGGAAAACCAAAATCTGGATGCCCGGACGGGGATTCGAACCCGCGTCCTCCAGAATGTGAGGCCAGAGCGTTAACCACTCACCAACCACGCCATGAAATTTAATGAAAATGAAAGAGAACCAAGTAGAAGAGCACAATAACAGTGGGAATTATTACAACAGCTGAAAAAGTGTGAAGTTCGAAATACCTGGTAAGTATTATGGAGGAAAGTTGGAAGAACGATGGGGATATAAGTGAAAGAGGGAGTCTGGCAGAGGCATTATTAAGAGGTGCTTGAAGCCTGATGTGGAACAGGGAACAGAGAAGTAAGGGAGTAACTTGTCAAGCGCACTGTGATCCTGTTCCCAAGTACGACGCCTGAACCTGTACAACGAAAAAGTGGCAGACCAGTAAGATGAGAGCGAAGGAAGTGAAAAGAGAAGAGGACAACAAGAATACACAGGATAAGGAATGAAAAGGTTACAACTGATACACAAGGCAAGACTCAAATGGTGTGTATATGTCTAGAATACGGTGAAGGAGAGACTACCAAGCAAAATAAATAAAATCGAAGAAGTGATAAGTGGCCCATAGAAACGGCTGAGAGGCAGACTGCGGTTGATGGTATTGATGCCATAAGCTGATGGACTTTGTTGCAAAATTTCAGATTAACCACACAAAGTAAAAGAAGTGTGGCATCCGGTAAGTTTAGATGCCGTTTCATTTCCAAAAAATACGCCACCATAGACGTGTAAGAAAAACTAACTCACTTTTGGAGGTTCGGTATGAGTTTTAGGTTCAAGTGCAGCGAAAATATCCCCTCCCCCTCCATCTCCATCCCCTGGTGTCACCATGGCAACAGGGTCCCTCTATCAAAACGAACTACAGAATATTGTAAACGATAAACATGAAAACACTAAACACTGACCAAACGTGAGTAGGCTGCTAATAACAGTAATAAGTGGTAATCTCTTGCAACACCTAAACTTGTGTATACAGTGTTGTCTTTCAAATGAGCCTGCAATTCACACAGTGGACACCTCGTGGTGTTGTGTCCTAGCCACGGCCGCCAGTTGCCGATGCAGCGTGGTAAGACAGACGAGTCCTCCAGCACTGGCAGATGTTCTGCAAGTTCGCCACAGGTCATTCTGGACTCCCCATGGTCTGCTGTACTCTCCTGTATGCTTTTACCATACATTTTAACACGTTTAACGCTAATATATCGACATATTTTTGTCGAAACACACAATTTTAAAATATCAATCACGATTTTATAACATCTCTACTATTACTATGCACTACGTTGTGAGTACTTCACAGTAAGATTTCAACGAGGCTTACTTGACGTTTTGTACAATCAGAGTCCAGATATAGGGTAATTTCAGCCATTGTTCCCCTCTCCCCCCAGGGTGTCGTAGTGGCATGCTCGGGTTGTGCTATCTGTCGTATAAGCGAGCTTGTTTAGTCGTTTAGAAGCTCTCGCACTGTCCCGTGCATGCCGTGTGTGACCCGCCGGTCCCCGTGCGTGAGTGTGTGCTCTCAGGCGTTGCGTCACGGCTTTTGGCTCACGGCGCTTTCCCGCCTCAATGGCCCTCCGAGTCTTTCGCAAAGCCGACTGGGAATGGAAACGCAGACCACTGTCAGGCGGCATTGTCTGCACACAATAGACGGCTGCACTGGCCTCTCACTGCATACAACGACACCTCAATCAGGCACACTTTCTGCAACACCCGGACTGGGCTCCCATCCAGCTCTTCCTATCTTGCGCTCACCGCTTCGTCTCAACACACTCCTTTTAAAAGGTAGAAAACAGAAAGTTACGGCAGGAAATGCAGTATCAAAAGAAAGTAAAAACTGGAGTGCCACAGGGTAGCATATTAGGACCATTGCTATTTATTATTCGATTTAATAATTGTGTTGATTGATTACTATCAGAAATTAGTTTGTTTCCAGATGACGTAATGCTATTTAAAGGAATCGAAACAATAAAGGACTGTCAACAGCTGCAGGATAAATAGCTGATCTGACAAACATCGGATGAAGATAAATGCAAACAAGAGTCAGCTTATTAGATACACAAATAAAAACTAAAAGTTGATTATGATTATAATGTTGGGCAAGAATTACTTGTTGAAAACTAGAAATGTAAAATAATATCTTGGCACTACAGTTGATAACAAGCTTAACTGGGCAGGACGCATTGGACAGGTGGTAGGAAAAGGTTTCAAAATCCTGCAATTGTTGGAGAGAGTGGTGAGGTAATGTACGGGAGAAGTAAAGGAACTGGGCTACAAAACTCTGGTCAGACCATTGCTCGAATATGGTGGTGAAGTAACACTGCGGTGAGCCTGACAGGCACTGGCCGAAACTGAGTCAGTCCGTTTGTCCCGAGTCGAAATTTTTAGAAGAAGTAAAATGTTCGACGACAAAAACTCACGTCATAATTGATCAGATTATAGGTAAATCAAATTTTAATAATTTATGTGAAGATGTGCGGCAAACTAAGTTTTCGCATGTTGCTGACGACACCTCCAAACATTTGTGCAATAGTCGTGGGATGAGCATCCCACAAAAAATTGATTTTAGCTCTTATTCTATGAGAAGCTGCTACTACAGCATCCTTATTTGAACACATTGTACTTGTTTTTTTTAAGCAATAATATTCCATTTAAAAATCTAATGGGTTTTGCATTTGATGTGGAAAACATAATGATGGAGTTTAATAATTCTATTGTAAAATTGCTGCAAAAAGAAATACCCAATATTTTCATACTAAACACAGCGACTGGTGCGAGTACCATTAGGATACATGTGTGTGAAACAGTTTTCCGTGAATTTGAAGGCATGTGATCAGTGAGTGGGGTTCCCCGCCCCTCAACCTGCCAGTGATGTTCCCGACTTCGGCCGGTTTTTTGTTTTCTTTGGAGAAACTTGTTTGTATCAAATTGATACTTGCGCCGGTTAGTGCGATTTTCCGCTAGTTCAAGATTACAACTTCTTTTCGAACCAGCGTTTTACTATTTTGTTCGTAAGTAACACATTCTCGAGTATATCAAATTTTCTTCATGTATTCATTTGTAAACACCACTACTACTATAGTGTGACGCAATCTAACACACTCCAAGTACTCATTTTATGGTTATATTAGAGTATATTTAATAAAGCTCGGGCGACCATTGAATGTATATTTCGTACAAGTGCTTTAAAAAAACGGGGTTTTCATTCAGTGTGTAATGAACAGAGAGTTAAGACGAGTGGATATTAATTTATCTGGCACTTTGGAAACACGCCGTTTTATTGAATTGTGCGAACGTTGTTATTTCGCGCCGTCTTTGTGAGAGATCTACATCTACATCTACATCTACATCTACATTTACATCTACATCCATACTCTGCAAATCACAAACATTGTGGGTGGCAGAGGGTGCTAAGCACCAATCCTAAACCCGCCCATTCCAATCCCGAATAGTGCGAGGAAAGAAGGAATACATATAAGTATCAGTACGGCATCTTATTTCTCTAATCTTATCCCTCCGGTCATTGCGACCTAAATAGGTTGGCGGAAGAAGTATTTCATTGCACTCGAAATTTAAATTTTTTCGCATATTCTCCAATAAATTCGAACGCAAGCTACGTCGTCTGTCTTCCAAATTATCCCAGCCCAATCTATGTATCAATTCTGTGACGGTTTCATAAGGGCTGTAACAACAAGTCACGAATCTAGCGGCTCTCCTCTGCACCCTCTCAACTTAGTCAATCAGAACCTTGCGATACGAATCCCAAACCCCACAACAGTAATCCAGATGCGGACGCACTAGTGTTTTATACGCTATCTCCTTTGTTTGAGCATTACAATTCCTCAAAATACGACCAATGAATCGTAATTTAGAATTAGCCTTGCCTACGACGGAAGTTATGTGCATGTCCCATTTCATGTTGCTTTGTACTATCACCCCCAGATACTTCACGGAATCAACCGTGTCAACAGGTGAATTGTTTATTTTGTACTCGTGAACAACCTGATTCTTCTTGTTACTTATCCGCATTGCCTTGCACTTTTTGCAATTAAGTGTAAGCTGCCATTTACGGCACCAATCGAAAATAGCATCCAAATCACGCTGAATTTCTAAGCAATCGTCGGAGCACCTTATTTCCCTATAGATAACCGCATCGTCGGCAAACAATCGCAACCAGCATTTGACGTTGTCACCTAGATCGTTTATAAATATTAAGGAAAAGAAGTGGACCTATTACACTTCCTTGAGGAACGCCCGAAGTAACATTTATCTTAGAAGAGGCTTCCCCGTCAACAACGACATATTGTGATCGACCAGTTAGAAAATCGCGTATCCACTCGCAAATCTGAGCCGAAATACCGTAAGCTCGAATCTTCGCTAAAAGTCGGTTGTGTGGCACAGAATCAAAAGCTTTCTGAAAAAACTGCATCAATTTGCGAACCTGCATCGATGATTTTCATTATGTCGTGGGAAAATAGGGCCAATTGTGTTTCACACGATCTCTTCTTCCGAAATCCGTGTTGACATGGTGTAAGTAACTCGTTCTCATCTAGAAACTTCATTATGTTCGAGCATATGACATGTTCCAGAATTCTGCTGCAGACCGATGTTAGAGATATGGGTCGATAATTCCTAGGATCACTCCGATCTCCTTTCTTAAAAACGGGAATTACCTGGTCTATTTTCCAGCTAGAAGGTACTTTCCTCTCTTCTAGTGATTTACGGAATATATCTGACAGAAATGGTTCAATATCCTCGGCGTATTCAGAAAATACTCTTACCGGTATACCATCGGGACCCGGCGCTTTACCCCACTTCAGGAGTTTTAATTGCTTTACAATTCCTACGCTATCAATTTCTATCGGATCCATCTCTAATTCCACACGATGTGGTAAAGTGGGGATGTTTTCCATGTTTTCTCGCGTGAATGAATTTTTGAATTCGGTGTTAAATAAGGTAGCCTTGCCGCGGCTGTCTTCAACCTCCCGTCCGTCTTTTATTAGAACTGGCTTATTGTTCCCACTACAACTAACTTCCATCCTCCACGGCTGCAGCTTGCCGCCAGGGAGACAATAGGCTGGGTTTTGGCCAAGGTGCTGGACGTCGACGGTAAAATCTCCCCTCCCTCACCTTGTCATCCACGCGGGAAGAGTCAAGTATACCATGCGATTCCAGACCACGATCCGATGCACCAGTCTCTGGACATGTTGCAACTAATATTTTGTCCATGGTGGACTTGTGGAATCAGCGACTGTGATATCAAATTTGGTTGATAATTGAATACAGCGACCATATACATTCACGATAAGCTATTGCCATACCACCTTTTAAATGAACAAAAAGATCTTTCTAATAAAGCATTCCTGTTCAATTTTATTGACCTATTCGCTAATAAATAACAGATTAAATAATACATGTCTCCCATATGCCCATATAATTACTATATGCATATTAAATTCAACAATTATTTACAATTTTTATTGTTATCCATTATTCCGTTTTTACCAATATAGTTATAGAATTAAGTTCAATTTTGTTGTCATATCTAATTATTTTTCAATTACACATTACTGTCTGTATAAACCTCTTTGTAAATAGTTCTTTGTAGATTAACGTGTCTGCCATGTTTGTTTGTAAATACAGTAGCAAGTGTACAGCGTGTTTATTGCACATATATTTGTGCAATATAATGGTGATAGTGCATAGGGTTACACAAAAATGTGCCTCCTCAACTGTGTTCCATACAAGTCTTTGTTCTCGGATATAAGCAGACACCTAATGTAAGTTATATACCAAGTTTTAATATCATCACTCCAGATTTAAATTCTTTCGTCAATCATCATATTTTTGTTATTCTAGGACACAGAAACACGCCTGCAATTCGCATCTGTATTGTTAAAACCATCTGATGATGAGCAATGTATGCTTGAAACCGGTAATGGTAAAATAAGATAAAGCAACACCATAAACTGTGACTGGTCGCTGTATTCAATTATCAACCAAATTTGTTACAACTAAAATTCTTGACATTTTGTGTTTGACATGCTACTGCGAGCGGAAGGCGAGAGCTCATTCTGATTATGACGCTGTCTGACAGTCTGACGCTGGAGAGTGTCTCGTATGCCGCGGGCCCATCGGCTCCCATTGCAGACTTACCAATGGTATCGTGTTAATCACCGAAGCCATAGGTCGTGCATTTTATGAAACTGCTAGTGACCCATAAGCGACCGTGAGATAGGATATCAGTGCTCGGAATTATGAATGAAACCCCACTGAGCTGGAAGGCCCAGTTATATAGAGGTGCGCTCCCACTTGATAGCAGAGGCGCGCAAAACTCTGGAGAGGTGCTCTCGGGAAGGCGTCCACTTGAGGGTGCATTCTGTCTGACTCTAGGAGCCGCTCGCCGGGACAGTTCTCGCGACAACTCTCTGAACCATGTCCACACGGGAGCAGCGGAGAGTAGTCAAGATGGCGGCGCACAATAGAAAAGTCGCCTCAGCTGTGACCATACGAGTAGGAAAAGCTGCTGGGTTAAGCCCTGGTTAAAAAGGACAAGTGTTTTCGGAGCCAACGACACTATTACACCGGAACTACAGATCGAAGACTCTCAACAGTTTAGGAACTTTTGTAAATTAAGTTTAACATTAAATCTGAGGTATCCTCCATTTTTCAAACAGGACACTAAACTTAAAAAAAAAAGTACTTGAGAATTCTTGAAAAATGAATAAACTCTTACTTCATTTTTTAACTTCCTACTGCTCTATAATAGTTATAGACCCATTGTCAAGGAAATAAATGTTATGAAATTGTATAAATGCATCGTACATATTCCTTAAATTGTGAAGCTTCTTTTGAACATCATCTCCTGAATAAGAAAATTTCTCTCCTATTTCCTTCGAAACATTTGATTTTTTTAATTCTGTCACACTAATCTGCACATTTCACATTCTACAACAATTCTCTACCTACATACATTTTAATTAATTTCCTTTATTTCTTCTTGTTCCTACCTATCGCCGAGGTCTCAGCTTCTGCTCTGAGAGTTTGGAACACTGTTCGTATTCTGCGAGCTACTCTCAGACAGCGCTAGAATGACTGTCAGCTCTCAGGCAGTGCCTCGAGTTACTCAGAGGCGTGACCACTGGCCACTTACGCTAGCCAGAGCTTTTACTCTCGAGTGGACACGCACACTAAACGTCTACTAATATAAAGGTATATTTGTCTGGAAACACATATGGTTCAAAACTTTGTACTGTATTTCAATTTTTTCAGATGGCGATAACTCAAACTGAATTTGATTCTGTTATCACGAGGTTATTGTGATGTAACTTGAATGTTCTTTAATTCATGTAATTTTGGTATTGATTATTTAATTTAACTCATAACGTAAAGTTCATCATTTTTTTGCTTGGATAAATGACTAATTGTAGCTATGGGCGTTGCTTTGACATAAGCTGCCCATACATAAACA
Organism: Vandiemenella viatica; assembly: GCA_031002005.1. Lineage (NCBI taxonomy): Eukaryota > Metazoa > Arthropoda > Insecta > Orthoptera > Morabidae > Vandiemenella > Vandiemenella viatica. Next base: position 2,328,500 of record JARYHS010013630.1, on the reverse strand, counting down.
CATTTGTGCGCGAGTAAGCTCGCCAAACATTTGCGCGCGGATATTCTCGCGACGAGTCTGTACTTGTGGGAGCCCACACACAGGAACACTAGTTCCACACATTTGTCGTTCAGCTGGCTCGCCGCGCTCAAATTGTTGTGTTTATGGTAGCCGTCTACGGATTTATCCGTCATGATTTCCTGGCTCGCGGCTCACTGGGAATTCCAAAACATCGCGAGCCAAGTGTAGTGAGGTTATGTTACAAGCGAGTTCACAATATTGAGATGAAACAGGTTTTTACGTTCTACACAAAATGGTGTATTTATTCGAGCAGCAGCTTATATTAGAGCTATAAAAAAGAAAAAGAAACGGACAGTATGAAAAAAAACAAGCGGTTGCAGGAAGATTATAAACACGATCATATACTGCTACTTGTACTATTCTTCGATTTCTTCAGTATTACATAAATGCTTAGATACATCCTCCACTTCATAATTTGGGCTTCCTGTATTGCTGATGCTGTCCATTGGTTCGTGTTGATCTCTCATAAGCAGTAGTAAGTCGTAGTAATATCGTAAATTAGTTTTGTAGATTTTGTTTTCGCCTATTCCACTTCTTGTGGAATTTTAATTTTTTTTATATATTTCTTGCAAAAAGTCCTCCGCAAAGAGCGGATTTTCTTTTTTTATTAATTCACTATCAACTTTTATATTATATTTCTCACAAACCTCAATCAATGCACTATATCCTAATTTTTTTAAACCTCTGTTCGCGTCCTCTTTTGGTTTCACCTTTCACAATGGAGTATGTTGCTGATATGTCACAATTAAATGAGCTACGAATTCTCTGCTCATCTCACTTTACTTGTTAGACACTAAGCAAGTCTTATCTGCCGCGAGTGAATTGTTAGGCGAGATATGTGTGTATTGTTACCGTCGCACATGCTCGCCACGTTCAAATATGTAAAGATTGTTATTGGCTTGTGATGCGGCTCGTCGTTAGACAATTAACTCAAACATTTTATCGTCTATATGGATCGCCACGGAATTGCTGGCGCACAAATGTGTGTATGTATGCCTAGCTATATACAGGGTGTTACAAAAAGGTACGGCCAAACTTTCAGGAAACATTCCTCACACACAAACAAAGAAAATATGTTATGTGGACATGTGTCCGGAAACGCTTACTTTCCATGTTAGAGCTCATATTGTGGACGGCTGTCATACAATACGCCATTCTCCAGGGCTGCATCAGCGCATCAGGGATTCCATGTGACGGAGGGTGGATGCATGTATCCTCGCTAACGGAGGACATTTTGAACATTTCCTGTAACAAAGTGTTTGAAGTCACGCTGGTACGTTCTGTTGCAGTGTGTTTCCATTCCACGTTTAATGTGATTTGAAGAGAAGTAATAAAATGAGCTCTAACATGGAAAGTAAGCGTTTCCGGACACATGTCCACATAACATATTTTCTTTGTTTGTATGTGAGGAATGTTTCCTGAAAGTTTGGCCGTACCTTTTTGTAACACCCCGTATACAATATTACAATGTTCTTATCGCTTTGCCAGCGGTAATCAATTATTATCTCATTGTGGTAATTTATCTGTTACTCTGAAAATTTAATGAAGTTCTTGCAGAATATTAACTTTAAAGTACCAATAAAATTAAGGTCTTTCAATTAATGATCCATAGAAAGGTGGTAAATAAGAGTTTCAATGCTTCAAAAAGTAAAACTTTATCCCACGCCCGCTGACGAAACGCGACGAGCTTCCAACACGGCAACACATTACCGCTCCCCCAATTTCATTTAACTGCATTTGAGGACAGCACACTCCGTTGTCAATGACCCTACACATCCATTTTTCACTTTCTTCTACCTACTGTAGTGGGTGCCTTGGCGGGCAAACTACGTTACAATTATCTTTCATACCTTTATGATTAATAATTGTGGATTTTTTATCTTAATTTTTTATGAAGGAGTGAAAATTTATTAATTTTGCAAGAATCTCGACGTTAGTTGGAATTTAGGAAAAATTGTCACAATATGACATTTATTTTCTTATCACTGGCGATTAAAAGTCTGAGCGAATTTACCGTTAACATTAACACAAATTGGCAAAATCATAAAAGCAACGCTCAGAGGTAAAATTAGCCGTCATGAGCAAGCAAACAATTGTATATTTACTTTTAAATATATCTCAGAATGAAAATGCAAGAAATAATGACAACTGGGAACAATGAAAAATACAAGTTATGACGACCTCAGACAAAGGCATCATAATACTGTGACTTTACAGTAAGAAAAGAAAATCATGGGCGCCACGAATGAACAATATATCATTCGAAAATAACTAGTTCTGGCAAATTATGCCTCTAGCTCAGGGGTTTATACAATTACAAAGTGAGAACATGGATCTATCCTCTCAAAGTCGCTTACGGGTTCTGTTTCACGGAATGCACAATCAGATGGCTTGGTCGTAATAAGTTACCATTGTAGTTCTGCGTCTGATGTCTGCGATGACCGGAGCGGACCCACGGTATGTGAGATTGTCTCACAAGTCGGCTACAGGCATCTCTGGTCTGACAATGCGCGTCATCGCATTACCGGCTGTGTTGCTGTGATAAGCTTGCTCCAGCAAGGCAAGCTAGCAGCCAGAAATCGTACAGCGGCAGTTGGCGAGAGAAGCCAACTTTCCAAGTCCACCTCAGACTAGACTCGTATAGCTTGGACTCGAAGATCGAATTGAAGTTCGTCGCTCTTCTCTCCCACGAGGAAATTTCTCGCTCCGCCCCTTTGTAGTCTCGAAGCTCACATATAACAGAAATTCCCAGGATTTTAAGTTATACGCTCATTTGGATTGGATCTTCAGGTCGGCACCTAATGTCACGTGATATCCCCGATATGTGATTTGCCTAGAGTATCTAACAGAGGTCGGACATATTCGGCTAAGTTCGCCGGGGTGAGAGACCATTCGGGTGTCGGGCGGCAGGCTTTTCCCGCCAGGTGAGTGACCCATCCCTAGGGAGCAGAGTGTGTGTGGTCCGGCAAACCCCAAATCCGCGACGTCCTGTCGCCATGATTCGGGAAGACCAATATTAGCTTCAAGCCTACATAGCTCAATAATTCTTTAACATTCGCTTTACCAAGATACACTGTATGTTCACCATTTCACTACAGTCCTCACTTGGAATCTTGCGTACTTTATAAAATTACAACAAAAATCTATTTAGGTGGTCGCCCAAGATTTATGTAAATTAACCTTATATTATTACATATATAATAAAAATGCACCTTGTAACGTGGCTACAGCGCGTCATGTTACACTACCTACTTTTGCCATTTACAGATTTTAAATTATTTCAGCGTTTTTTGGTAAATTATTCACCACTTCCCTCGGTAACTTATTCCAGTTCCTGATTTCTTTCCTAGCAAACAGAATCTTCCTACATCCTTGTGTCTAGAACGGAGTGCCAGGCTTGTGGTGATGGTATCTTTCTCTTCGTTGCACCTCTGTTAATTCTTACACCAATATCTTTCCACATCTCTTCACTGATATACGTCTTGTACACTTCCATGATCCTCTTCACCTTCATAGTCTTCCAGTGAATCCCATTTCAGCTCTTTTATCATATCTGTCACTGATTGCATTCTGCGATAACTTCCAGAAACAAATCTAGCAGCCTTTCCTTGCACCACCTTCAACTCCTTGAAAATGTGGGTCCCGTACTACACTACCATATTCAAGCAATGGTCTGATCAAAGTTTTGCAACCCAATTCCTTGACTTCTCTCGTACATCCCCTCATCACTCTCTCCAACAAGTGCAGAATTTTGCAACCTCTCCCCTCCAATGCGTCCTCCTCACTCGAGTTTATTGTGAATTGTTATGGCAAAATATTTACACGTAAGGTCTTCAACAAGCAAATGTTGTAAATTTAGTTTCCTTTGAGTCTTAAATTAGTTAACGGGGCGAGAGAGAACAGGATTTGATTACAGAATTGAAAATGGCTTTGAATCTGACGTTGAAGGAACATGTTCAGTAAACCTGACACGAAGTTCCTAAATCGGAAGGCACTTAACTATCTGATTTTTTTCTACTAGGAACTCAGTCAGATTGTTCTTAACCAGGGGTCGGAAAACCACTGCCCGCGGGTCAATATCGTATTCTAGGAGCACATTCATCTATCTATAAAATGAAAACCGGACATATTGGTCGTATAAAAACTCGGAATATACGGAGCAGATTTCGATGGGGTTTTCACCGTTTTAAAGCTTTGAATCTTAATTCACTTGTCTGGCATGTCTTATGTTTCAACGTTAAATAATGTAGGAGCATTAAATGAAATTCTGAACGTATGGTGAAAAATTCCACAGGAGGAATCACTAGATTCCGCATACTCCGCACTAAACACACAACACAATGTCTCTGACCATAGCCTTTAATTAAAGCAATAAGATAACTTGTAGTAATAACTATTTTGCACACTAATCAAAACTTTCTTTTAATTCGATATATTCAATTTTTAAAAGCCATAGCTTGAACTATTCTTTCCTTTAATTCGGGATATCAATTTTTAAACGACATAGATAGCCGTAAAAACAACAGATATTTTCTTTAAGCACGATCTATGGACAATATCTCTGGCCTTCAGCATTAGTCTTCTGTTTACGATAGTATTATTCCGGATTCACTTTTGATATTTTATCTGAAAAGTTAAAGGATCTGGCGTTTCGAGCCACAAGTATATCCACTCACTTCGCAATTGAATCAAACGTGAGTTTTTAACATAATCTAGGGTTGTTCAGTAATGTAGTAATGAAATTTCTTAACCAAATTATGGAAGCTTGATATACATGAATCTTTTCGGACGAATGAAAATAGTATACGTGCAAATAAACTTCAGCCCACCAGTTTCTTGGTAGGGGGCGGGTGAATGTAAGTATGCTTTAATTCCGAAAAAGTTGGCGCGTATTTTATGAAACTTTGTACAAATGTTTTGCGGGAATAAAAATAGGGTACGGTTAAATCTACGCCAACTATACCGGGCAACGTCGGGAACTCCGCTAGTATTTTATAGAATTAATTAAATAAACTATCAACACACCTTACTATTAACTGATTATTATGGTTCGTATTTTTATGACCAAAATGTAGAGAAATATGAACGCAAATATGACCTTAAAAACGATTAAATATGAACTAAAAACAGAAAATATGACCAAACAGTGAAATTTATTATACATCAAACACGCTTAGTTATACATCATTTATTTTATCTAGTGCTGTCGCTTTCAGTTAGGCAGCAAAACTTGTTTCCCTTCACACACCGCAACATTAAAATTAAATTTGAAATCGTTTTATTTAAGTCACTTTTAGTTCACATAATTCACAGAAAAGAACCATTTCCTCTGTACTAAGATTCTTTTATGTAGCTCCGTAACTTAGCATCTTCAGAAAATTTTATTTGATCCACTGAAGGTTAACATTGACTGAGGATTATTATCAAAAATATTGGCGACAATGGGACACTGATTGACGCGGCTCGACACAGGCATGCTGCTGCTGCATTGTCGAGATTAAAAGGCGGGCGGAACATTACGTTTAGAGGGTGACAATAATGTATAACTGTAATTCTTGACTGGTGAATTCACTGCCAGTTAGTTTTGTTATTTATTCCAATGTATAATAGTTGTACAGCTCTGTAAATACGAGGCGCGTCCAGAAAGTAAGTTCCGTTTCAAATTTATCTCCGCTGCAGCGCTGCGATTGCAGTTCCGCACATGCGCTGTAGACGATGTGTATCAAGGGGAAGAACGTCCGCCATTTGGAGATCGCTGTCAGTTACGTACGCTTTGTTGGGCTTGTTTGAAATATCGGCGTTGATTGAAAATCCCGCCGCCTGTGAAATCAGGTTTGTGATTCGGTTTCTGAATGCTAGGAAAATGAAACCAAGTGAAATTTATCGGCAAATTTGCGATGTTTACGGAACAAATGCGATGAGTGATTCGATGGTGAGAAGATGGGTTCGACAGTTCAATGGCGGGCGTAGTGATGTGCACGATGAAGAACGAAGTGGGCGTCCACCTTTGGTTACAGAAGAACTGGCAAGACTTTCATCTGTTCTTACATCTCAAGTCTTTCCTTGGCGGTCATCACTTCACCAATGACGACGAGCTGAAAGAAACTGTTTCCAACTGGTTGAAGACACAGGTGGCAGATTTCTATCAAGAAGGTATACAAAACCTGGTGCCACGCTATGACAAATGCCTGCAAAATTTCGGCAGTTATATATAAATTAAGCTCTCATTTCTGCAGATGTAAAATGGAGAAAGGGGGAGTTGCCATTTTTGTTAAAAATAATATTGAATGCAGTAGTGTAGTTGTAAGTAAGTATTGTATAGAACAACACTTTGAATGTTGTGTTACTAAACTAGAATATGATAAGGAAGAGCTGATAGTGATAGCAATTTACAGGGCCCCCTCAGGTAATTTCAGACTGTTTTTATCTCATTTAGAGTCTTTGCTACTAAGTTTTACAAATAGCAAACAAATAGTATTATGTGGAGATTTCAATGTTGACTTTCTGAATCACAGCAATGATAGATTAGACATGGAAGCCTTGATGTTGTCTTTTAACTTAACAGCACTTGTAAATTTTCCTACAAGAATACAAAATAATAGCAGGACTGCAAGTGATAATTTTTTATGGATATTTCTCAGTTCAGTAATTACAGCATACTTCCAGTAATAAATGGTATCTCAGATCATGATGCCCAGCTATTATGTATCGAGTCCAGGAACACTGTTAAACAGATAAAGAAAAGCTGGGTTTATAGAAGAAATATTAGTGAAAATAATATAAAACACTTCATAGATACCTTAAACAATGAAAACTGGTTAGAAGTATATAATGCGCAGGGTGTTAATACGAAATTTGATTCCTTTCTGAATATATTTCTAACACTTTTTGAAGGTAGTTTCAAAAAAAGGAAAATTCTCAACACTCCAAACAATGAACTGGGCATGGGATGGATAACAAAAGGTATTAGAATCTCTAGTAAAACAAAGAGGGACCTTTATTTAAAAATGAGAGAATCAGATAACTATGCGCTGAAAGTTCACTATAAACTTTATTCTAAAATACTATGAAATGTAATAAGGGAGGCCAAGAACAGGTACATATAGGCGAAAATGGAAAATTCAGATAATAAAATGAGAACAATATGGAATATAATAAAGACTGAAACAGGAAAAACTGTAAATCACTCTAAAGACATAAAAATAGAACAAAATGGATATGTGTATAGCGAAGTAGGGGAAGTTTGTGAAATATTTAACAAACATTTTACGTCAGTAGTAGATAAATTAGGCATAGAAAAGCAATCCCCACATAGTGCTCTAAGGCTTCTTGAGACTGCTTTCCCAAATAGCTTTGTGGAGATGAAATTGCCACGAGTAACAGTCTCAGAAATAAATAAACTCATTAAACAATTAAAACCTAAAAATTCTTCCAGCTATGACAATATTTCAAGTAAATTACTGAAAAGATGTTCAGACTGTATCAGTCATGTACTTGCTCACATTTGTAATGAATCCTTAATACAAGGTGTTTTTCCCGATAGACTAAAATATGCTGTTGTAAAACCATTATTTAAAAAAGGAGAAGTAACATGTGTAGACAACTATCGTCCCATTTCATTACTTTCAACATTCTCAAAGGTTTTTGAAAAAGTCATGTATAGTAGAGTAATAAAATATGTTACACACTATAATATCCTCACTAATTCACAATTTGGGTTCAAAAAAGGATCATACATAGAAATGGCTATATATTCATTTTTAAATAACACATTTGAGGAACTGAATAATAAAATGAATCCTGTAGGAATATTTTGTGATCTTGCAAAAGCATTTGACTGTGTAAATCATGAATTACTTTTGAAAAAAATGGAATACTATGGTATTTTTTGGGACCGCAGGTAAATGGTTTAAATCATACATTGAAAGCCGAATGCAAAAAGTTTCAATTTTTGATTCTAAAATAAGTAAAGATGCTTCATCAGACTGGGAGAAAATAAAACATGGAATTCCACAAGGCTCTGTCTTAGGTCCCCTCCTCTTTCTGTTATACATCAATGACCTTCCTGGAAATTTATCCGACAAAGTTAAGAGTGTTTTATTTGCAGATGACACTAACCCGACTGTGCGTAAAACACCAAACAGTACTATAGAATTTAATGTAAATGAAGTACTTAGAGTAGTAGCAAATTGGTTTAAGGCAAATTCATTAAAATTAAATTCTGAAAAAACACATTATATTAGGTTTAAAACAAAAAACTATGCACAGCCAGATATATGTATAAACTATAAAAACAACAAAATCTTAGAAACAGAGAGTATAAAATTTCTTGGTATTAAAATAGATCAGAAACTCTGTTGGCATGATCATATCACTACACTACTGGCAAAGTTAAGTAGTGCCACCTTCGCAATAAGAACACTTTCTCTAACAGCAGATCTAGAATTAATGAAACAGGTGTACTCCTCATATTTTCATTCAGTAATGTCATATGGCATAATTTTTTGGGGAAACTCTTCACAAAGTAAAAAAGTTTTCATAGCACAGAAAAGAGCTATTAGGTTTCTGTGTAGGGTAAAACCAAGAACTTCTTGCAGACAACTCTTTAAGAAACTCAATATTCTTACAATATATTCTCAGTATATATATTCTCTCAAGAGCTTTGTCATAGAAAATTTTAACCTGTTTACACCTAATTCACAGGTACACAGTTTCAATACAAGAAACAGAAATAACTTGCATAAAACACAAACATCTCTGTCATTAGTACAAAGAGGAGTTAATTATTCTGGGATACATCTATTTAATAAACTACCTAACCGTATAAAACAGCTTTCAGATAATAAAGATGTATTTAAACAAAAACTTTGAGATTATCTTATTGGCAACTGCTTCTACTCCATTCAAGAATTTGAAGAAAATAATTAATTGTACTCATTATGACGTTTGCAAAACTCAGTTGCAAAAATGTATGTTTATTATTATTTCTTGTATTTGTAAAATATGTATATATATATATTTACTATGATATGACTCATATTATGTGTATATGTATCAACAATGACATGTTTCACATCCCAGAGGTACTTCCTCAGCAGGGATCCATGGAACAAGATTGATAAATAAATAAATATGTGGAAAAGTAGTTTAAGAGTTGTAGAATTTTGTGCAATAAAAATTTCTTCTGTATCTGTGTACAATTTCATTTTATTACCAAACGGAACTTACTTTCTGGACGCGCCTCGTAATTATCTTAATTCTCATCTATAACTTCTAGTAAATTACTATTGACAAATTACAAGATTTTTTTCTGAAAATATGACCATATGACATAAATGTTATCATAATATGACCCAACATTCATATCAGATACTTTCAATCAGTGTTTAATTCAACATTACAGCTAAAAAAGAACATAGGAGAAAAGTATGCCTTGTCATAACGATATGAACACTACTGACGAGTATTTACAAGCAACGTTAATGACAGTAACCACTAATAAGAAATATTGTTTTAGAGGAAACAATTTCATTCATCACTATCGCCATTCTATTAGTGCCGCCCGTGGTAATATTCGGCTCTGCGTTATTTTCTTTGTGGTCGGGATACAGACCAGACATGGCTGCGGGTGATGGCTTTAATAGACAATTAAGGAGTCCCGGCCTTAATGAACAGAATCGCTTAGCGTCTCGGTAATGAGAGAGAATGCCCTAATTACTTTTTCAAGTCCAGCGTCACGTCTTGTCTTCTCAGAGTCCTCCCTCTGAGGTAACTCGTAATATCTTGTGCCAGCGCGAGTTTCACTTTATCATTATTCATTACTGCTATCCTTCTCTTTATCTTCAATCTCCTTTCGCTGCGCGTTCCTTGTTTCCGTCTGGTCTTTGTTTATCTTTCTGTAACTAGAAATAATCACAATAGAAAATATCTTAAATTAAATTATAGAAATAACGACAAATCAACTGTTTTTAAATGCTTTAATGCCATTTAATTTAATTTACTGAGAAACTGCAAAAAAAAAGTCTACAATAACATTGAATAGAAAATATCCTTTTAAGAAATGTATTCTCATAGTTTAAACTACTTAATAAGTTAATTTATTCTTATTATTAACTTATTTCTGTGCAGTTTGTTACCCTACACGTCACAGCTGGATTTAATTTTGAATTTAACGTTTATAATAATTTTTAATGGATTTAGTTTTTAGTACAAAGCATCTACACGAGGTCTATAGAAACCAAAGAGTAACGTTGGCAGTGCCATCTTGGTGTAGGCAAAATCTTTGGATGTTGGACAGTGAGATTACGCGAATTAAGAAACAGATATAAGGCGAGTGAACCGAGAAATGTCTAGAAGGATAACAGGAACGAAGATGGGTGTTAAGTCGTTTATAATTTAACTTCAACTAAAGGAATTCTGTAATGTGTAGAGCGAATTATTAATCAAAAAGTGTAGTGAAATAGAAGAAGTTTCTGTTTTTAATACAAATTCGATTTTCTTTCATTAATGTACTAATCAGTTAATTAATTAATTTGATTTAACTGGATGCAGCGCGTGCTCGGCTACAAATGTATCTATTCATCTGTTTGTACCTTTCTTCTTATTGTTATTATTATTTCTCCACCCCTCTTTATTTAGGCTCACCACAAAAGAAAAAATTTCCCACACCCTTACGCATTAAACCAAATACCAACTGGTTGTGTTCTTCTTTTCCCTAGCATATACTACTGCAAATAATAATAATATTTAATTAAATTGCGATGGAGCAATTTCGCTACACACCCATCTTCTCCCTTTCCTGCACCCACCTACATTTGCCATCTGCAAATTTTAACTTTAAATTTTTCAAGTAAATTATTCATCATTTCTCTTGGTAACCTATTCCAATCCCTGACACCCTTACCTAAAAAAGAGAATCTTCCTACACCCTTGTGTCTGAAATTCTTCGAAACTTAACACTTTCAATATTGTAACGAAGTATCTTTGGCAGTAGCTTTAGAAGTAGATTTAGCTACGTTTATTATCCTTTGAAATATAGATAAATCTCCGGTTCACAATTATAGACAAAACATATACATTGACATTTCTAAAGTTTAATTTAATTTAATTGCAATGGAGCACAGGCTCCGGTGGAAATTTCCCTAAACCCCCATCTTCCTCCTATCCTGCAGCCACTTACATTTGCCCTCTACAAATTTTATCTTTAAATTCTTTCAACGTTTACGTTAAATTATTCATCATTTCTCTTGGTAACTCATTCTAATCCCCGACACCCTTACCTAAAATAGAGAATCTTCCCGCACCCTTGTACCTGAAATCGAGTGCCAGCTTGTGGTCATGGTCATCTTTTCCCTTCAATGCATTCCTTTTAATTCTTACACCAATATCTTTCAATGCCTCATCAGCATTATACACCTTGTACACTCCTATGACCCTCCTTATCCTTCTCCTGTCTTGCAATGAATCCCATTCCAGCTCCTTTATCATATCCGTCACTGATTGCATTCTGCCATAATTTAGAGAAACAAATCTAGCAGCCCTTCTTTGCACCCTCTCCAACTCCTGTATTTGATACTCAAAATGTGGGTCCCATACTACACCACCATATTCGAACAGTGGTGTGATCAAAGTTTTGTAACCCAGTTCCCTTATGTCTCTCGTGCATCCCCTCATCACTCTCTCCAACAAGTGAAGGATTTTGAAACATTTTCTTACTACATGTCCAATGTATCCTGCCCAGTTGAGTTTGTTATGTCATGTTATGCGAATGCGCCTCTGTCCTGGCTGTCCTTAACCTAACCCGGTAGTCCTACCGTGTAAAGGGGACCTTCAGCTCAACGTGGAATATGAACCCCTTCACATTAAGGGGCGGCCGGATGCAGCAGGGCACTGAGTCGGGGTGACGCTGACATCTACGCCCCGCGGGACATGTGTGTTGCCGCTTCCACACATCAAGCTTCATGTGTAGCCGACTGAGTCGTGTGCGTATCGTGTCACGTCAGTGCTGTGGGCAAACGAAACGCTGCTTCAGCCAGTCGAGCTGTAGCAGAATTATCGGTTGTTGTGGGACACTTCAAACCGCAATTACGAGGGGTGATCAGATGAAAAAGGTACGAAACGACACGGTGGGTACAAATGTACACTTTATTCAAAATATACACCATAGGCCTGAGCACAACGATTCACTGATGAACAAGCCACAGGATTCCTTGTTCCCAGAATTCCTGTGGCCGTGACGAGACCCAGTCCTTCACAGCGCCCTTGAGTATATCCGAGTTGAAGCACTTCCTTCTTCAGTGGACCAAACACATGGAAATCGCAGGGCGACATGTCCGGACTGTAGGGCGGATGGTCCAACGTCTCCCACTTGAACTTGACCAGTTCCATGTGTGTGACTCTGGAGACGTGTGGACGCGCGTTATCATGGAGCAGAACCACACCCTCCGTGAGCAGCCCCGGTCTTTTGTTCTTGATGGACCTGCGTAGGCGTCGGAGTGTCTCACAGTACACATCCCCCACCTGTACGCCATCCTGTCCTCATACGGACTGCCGCATCATTTGGACGCCGCTTTTGATAAGAGCCTCTGCTCTCTACTGCGCATGCGGGCCCCCGCGCATGCTCCGATCCCAGTCAGAGACTCCAACCGCATCCCGAGATGTCTCGCTACGTTCTGCCATGGCGGAATATGCAAATATTTAACTGTTACGTTTTTACGTCGTTTCGTACGTTTTCATTTGATCACCCCTTGTATAAAAACAAAATAAAGAAAAACGACGCGTGAGAGAATATTGCCAATGCTTTAAAATGGTCAAGAAAAGAAATAGAGGCTAAAGGGCATATGAAGCGTCAGAGCTACCTCAAGTGAAGGACGAACATTCTGAACTAGTGCCAAATTTTAGACTAACAACATTTTGACTGATGCACGTATGGGAAAATACGGTCTGGGTTCTACTTATGAAAGGCAGTCTACTGTGCAACGCGATATAAGTCAGCGATATAGTACTGTATCTAGTAATATCGGTCAAGACCATTTCGCTGAGCCCTTTGAGCAAATACTATTAGACATGGATTCGTTGAACACCCAATAATTTTAAATTTTGACCACTACTCACATTTTGCATTCTTAAGTTTCCGATTCCTATTGATATTAAATAAAAATAATTTAATTCTAAAAAATAAAAATATTTTTATTCACTCACCTTTTCAAAAAAATTTCAATGCATTTACTAGTTGCTTACAAACTTCTGGCACTATTCTACAGATCAGCTGTCTTGAGACTCTAAAATTGTACAACGAGGAAACACAGGAGTCTCCGGTAGACAGGTATCGCAATGTGATTGCTCGTTTGATATGAGGACCACCAGCGTTCCGTAATATTGCATCATGTTTGGGAATGGCACGTCCAATCATTTGTGACAAAGTTGCGAATTCAGATGTTGACATTCCCGTAAAGTTTCCAAATCATCCATCAGAGATTCGAAGGTCACTCAGAATATCGCCTTCCGTCACCTTGGAAGGGGATGTTCCCCACCGCCCGACACTGGCACTGACCTGCTGGAATTTGTTTTAACCGCTTCATTATTATGTCCCCTTCATGTTTCTCACTCCCCTTTTTCGGAAAAGTCGCCACGAATTAAATTAAAAACGCGTAAATATGAGAGTGACGCGCAACTATCAGATGCCGCCGGCGCTGCAATCTCTTGAAATGTTGGTTAAATCCTTTGCTGAAATATTTTCTTGCCGTTTTAGCTTCTCTCTGTTGTGAAACGTCGCACGAAATTAACAGATGGAAAATATTTATCCGAGATGCAGTACAACAAGGCTCGCCATCTTGGTATCGATACAAGCCGTCAGATATAATCGATTGCTTCCGTTGTGAACAAATGCGCCGTTTCAGAGATGGATGCCGCAGAAGAATTTCTCGTGAACTTTTTACTCTTGGTACAGGCCGCATTTCAACCTAACCACGACCGCTATGACAAAAGAAACCTGTTTAGTTTGATATGATGCCTGTACCGATAATTTTTGTGTCATTTTTGCAGTGTTGCTAAGGGGGCGTATCTGTACCTTTTTTTTAATACAATATATATTACACTTATTTCCTATTAACTAAGGATACTGAATTTATTGACAAGGTGTTGAACAAATTTGGACAACAACCTAGGTACCTTAAGTTATTATTCAAACAGTGAATTTAATAATTAATTTTTTGTTTCTTTCTCTTTTTCTGTGTATTCTCTTTCATAGCAGGGGGGGGGGTTGCAAGTGCACCCCCTTACATCCCCCTCCCGGCGCCCTTGGTCGCTAACATTTCGCGTTTGCGGAGAGTTCCATATTTCGGCTTTTTTTAATTTAATTCGTGGCTACTTTTCCGAAAAAGGAGGGTGCGTAATGCGAAGAGGAAGCAGTTGAAACAAACTCCGACAGGTCAGTACCACTTTCGGTCAGGTGCAGAATATCACCTTCCATCCTTAAATTTTTTTTCTTGTTGTAATAAGTAATTCCGCTTCCATCACCTTCTCTTTGTCTTACAATTCGCTTAACTGCTTGATATAAGTATCTATGGAGCACTGATCAACGCAACCTGCTCGATTTTTTCCTTTTAACTTATGGCTTTACGCCTCGTCGACGTCGAGGTCATTAGAGGCGGATGGGACTGGGGACAAGGAACAGGATGGAATTCAGGCCAAGACCGTTTGAAGGAATCATCCAGGCAATCGCCTGGAATAATTTGGGGGAACCATGGAAAACCCAAATGTGGATGGGACGGGGAGTCGAACCGGCGTCCTCCCGAAAGCGAGGCCAGAAAACCTGCTGGTGCAACATTTCTGCAACCGACCAGTGTGTCTGCTGAATGTCGCGTGACAGTCCCCGCGTGTTGTTCAGCGACATGTCGCTCCATTTGTCGCCAGTGTGTCCGAGGTGAAGGGCCTCCGCCAGCCAGGGGCCTTCCGACTGAGTCATCAGACCGCTACTTACGAGTGGTTCACATAGACAGCCGGAACACGAGTCTGCGTTCCTTGACGACGCACCGTTTCCGTACCCAGTGAGGAAGCTCGTTACGGGTGATTGGCTTCCTTTGTTTTGCTTTCTCTGCGCGGGTAGAAAGCGGCGTGTGAGGATATGTGACTGCTGGGAAGTGTTTCCGACGACGAACGCCGATTACGGGTGAAAGGTGTGCGCTCGTCCCGATATTGCACACCTCGCAAACGACCACCGCCGCTTTCTCCGCACCGCGCCAGTTAACAGCCGCTGCTGACGCTTATTGAACCGCGAGGTATTGCTCAGTTCCCGTGCACTGTTACTCAATTCCTCCGAATAACGTGCTGCCTCTCGTGCCCTCAAATCACGACAAACATTTCGACCGCGACAACTAACTTAAGCGGACACTAATTCGTGGAGACTCTTATTGCTCAGCTTGTTGGCGTCACCTCAAAATCAAACCAACCATTTCACCCTCGCGACCAGGAGTTATATATTACTACTGATTCAAGCCCACTATGGAGCGCTTATACTCTGATCAGCCAAAACATTATCACCACCTACTTATTAGCATACTGGTCCACCTTTCTAACGCAATGTAGCAGTGGTTTGGCATACCATGGATTCTACAAAACCTTGCTAAACTTGCAGACGTATCTGACACCAGATTTCTACGCACAGGTTACGAAATTCCCTTCGATTACGGACCTGCGGTTTGTGGGCACGACGTCTGGGAACGAGTATCTCGGAAATGAAGCGGCTGGTCGGCTGTTCGCGTGCTGCTGTAGTGATCATCCATGGAAAGTGTTTGAAAGACGGTGAGACCACGAGTAGGCGACAATGTGGTGGACACCCACGCCACATCACAGAACGTGGAGGTCGGAGACTTGCCCGCTCTGTAGACAAGGATAGCGGATGATCTGTGGCAGATCTGATGGAAGAGTATAATTGTGGTGCTTCCAGGAGTGTTTCAGAGGACAGGAACCGCGATTCTGCCACAGATCACCCACTATCCTGCTTTACTGAGCGGACAAGCCTCTGCCCTCCACTCTCTGTGATGTGTTGTCGCCTAATCGTGGTTTCACCGTCCTTCAAACACTTTGCACAGATGGTGATAGTTTGCAGAGGCTCATCTGAAGTGTTTCTTAGGAAGGTGGATCCATCGCTATGTGACAAATTAAAACAAATTAGGAATTGTGTGTTATATTTGGCAGACCTTTTTTCAAAATTTATTCTATCTATCCATAATTTTTTAATTATTTTTTGAGATTATAGTAATAGTGAAAAATATTTCCTTTTTCCGTTAATGTTAATGGGTGGATTTTGTTTACATATGGGAACTGTAAATTATTTAGTTGAGTTGTTACGCAGGTCTCCTTACTGCTTAGCATTAGAAATGCCAAAAATTATTTAATGTTTTTATTAAATACTTAATCTAGGGGATCGATAAGAAGGCAAATATCCTGTGAAGGGGTGGACGGGATAAAAAGTTTGGGTACCCCTGATCTATATCCATCACTAAGGATTGCAAGGAGAAACCATCATAGTTAGAATTTCCCCAGAAAAACATCGTCAATCTTAGCGATTGAGGAGAAAAAGAGAGAAGGATAGGTATGAAAGAGAATTGGTATTTCGTTTCTTCCCCATGTGACTCCTGGAAACAGAGTTGTTGTCCTGTCACGGTCGCCATCGTACCGGCGGAACAGCACTGTTTCAGAGCCTTGCAGTGTGAGTTCCGTGTGATCGACGCGTATTTCTTTGTGCGAGCGGTCCACTGCTTGAGGTGGACATGGACACCGTGCTAGCGTTCCCGCAGGAGTAGACGATCCAGACCTGCGGGTGCGAAGGCTTGTTAGGGGGACCTGTGGCGACACACATGTACTATGTCTCCTTCACCGCCTCTTATAGGTGGAAACCTTTATTTGGGTTTTCTCTGAGATTTCATTGTTAGTATTGAGAAGTAAGAGAAAACATCAGTATGATACGATTTGCTGATGACATTGTCTTGAAAGAAGAACAGGCCGAGGGTATGCCGAAGATACTGACTGCCCTGAACAAAATATAAATATAAATCAAAGGAAGATAAAAGTGTTGAAATGTGGCAGAAATGATACCAATAATATTAGATTAAGTATAAAAATAGGGCCGGATGCGATAGAAGAAATTAGTGAATTTTCTTATTGAGGATGGAAAATTACAACTGATGGAAGAAGCAGGAATTATGTTAAAGCATAATACCGCTGGAAAAAAAGAGCCTTCATGAAAAAGAGATATCTCTCAGTTTCAAATATTGAACCAGGACTCAGAAGAACTTTTTAAAACTATGTGTGGGACACAGCGCGTTATGGTAGCGAAGCATGGATTTTAAGAATATCACAAAAAAAGAAAATTGAATCATTTGAAAATTAGTGCTACAGAAGAATGCTGAAAATTAAGTGGGCAGACAAAGTACAAAATGAACGAGTTTTGGAAACGGTGGGCGAGGAAAGTAGTTTGTGGCAGAAACAGAAAGAAGAGAAGAAGAAAAGATTGTTTGAGACATGGTGGATTGGTTAATTTGTTAGTGGAGGGTGCAGTGGAAGGTAAGAACTGTAGAGGAAGACAGAGATTAGAATATATGAAGCAGATAATTGAGGACGTGGGTTGTAAGGGGTATGTAGAGATGAAGAGGTTAGCACAGGATAGGAAGGGATGGAGGATTGCATCAAACCAGTCGAGAGACACATGACAGCAAAAAAAAAAAAAAAAAAGACTATTGGACACCAATAACGATAAATGAATTAACAAGTTAGAGTAGTTTATTTATTGAATTGAATGAAACTGGTTTGATCATTCCATCTGACGAACATCTCAGAAAAAAATAACAACATTAAGGATGCATGCAGAAAGTTATTTAGCTATGAATAAATACTCCACAGACTTCAAGCTATCAACACTTGTCATGTAACAGAAGTTAATTTCTCGTTTGGTCTTACAATGAATCGCACTCCTTGTCAAGGTATCTTTTTGATTAGTTGTGGAGTGACCACTTCAAGTAATTTATCAAACTTTACTTCAGTTAGCCGCTGAATATTTTTGTAGACTAGTGGATGCTAGTTCTGTCAGAAGAAACGCACGTTCCCCCGCTTTTTCTCTTCGACTAATCGAGTCGCCGACCTATTTCATTTCTTTGTATCACATTTTACAAATCTTTACTCAATTCAGCTTTAGTCTCGAAACTGTAAGACGTGATTTTTACGGCATCATCACCAGCGAATAAGGTTGTTACATTACTTCGCTAGGCACAACGTAATCGCTGAAACCAGTAGCTCCGTGTGGCCGGCTAGTAGCAGTACCTGCACAACTACCCAACGAAAGAGTTTATAGTTCATATGTATTACAGAATCCACTAATAACAGCAACAGAAGATGCAGGTATTCTGCACTGTCACTGTAATCTTTTTTTTTTTTTTTTTTTTTTAATAAAAAAAAAAAATATAAAAAAAATGCAAATTTGCTTATAGTTCTTAAGCCGTACGTGTCATAACACGTAAAATACACATTATCTTTGAAAATTTATCATGGGTTATATTGGATAAATAAACCTGTTACTGTCATTACCTGAAAATGTCCATACCTTTTTATTGAAGTATTATATATTAGTGGAATGCAGAGCAGTAGTGAGATTATTGAAGTACGATTGAAAACTGTTGAGTTTTAGTCGCAACTCACCATAGTTTTCCAGGTTCAATCTATTCCTACGTTTTGTATTTCCAATTTTTTTCTTAGATAGTTTAATCGATCCTCTTTGGTATTAATCGACCCCTGGAGAACTCTTATCGAGTCCTTGTGGTCGATTTCAACCACTTTGCCGACCCCTGCCCTAGACGGTTGCCGAAAGTCACCTAGAGACCTCAACCAGGGCTGCCGGTAAGCGAGGACCAGGATACTGCAAACCAGTCCCGTTGTCGCCTCAACGCGCGACCAGACTGCAGACTCGCAACCATATCTGTGGTGTGTTTAGTTAGGCTTACCGTAAAGTGCGCGCAAATAGTTATATATACTAACTCGGAGACCATCAGACATGTTAAGAACGGATTTCGATCTCCTTCATATATGTTGAAGGGTACACAGCATATATGCCCGTGTCTCTCAAAATGCGCCCTAGTTTTTGAGATATTCACATGCAAATAAAAAAATAAAAAAAATGTCAGGTATGTACTAAAGTATTGTAGCGTGGTCTATGCGATAGGGTATTAGTTTCATAATTTTCTGACCCGAGCTCAAATGCCCGCAGAATCAAATACCTTTATTTATTTTTATCTTCAGAAATTGTCAAGCTTGACTTATTTATTTTGTTTAAAACTTCATTTACATACTTTTATTGCATGAAATAATATTTAAAAGAAATCATATTACCTACAATTCAAAAAACTTTTTTTTTCCTGAAAATCTTTTTTTCGTAATGAATTCACGGGTCCTACCGACGGATTGTCTTTTCACCACACAAATCCGGCCGCACACCCTTCGAGACTTCATTGCAATCATACGTCAAGAAAGTCTTCATTCTTACATTATTTTTGGCTTTTTTTTAATAATTGTTTTCGGTGTGTTTTCAATTGAAATAGTTACTATTATTTTATTTATTTCATGTTGGTCATTTCTTTACTTGTATATCATCAAGAGGTATTTTTAACGAAATACGTAGCATTGGGAAGATCGTTCTTTTCTTTCTTCTTCTACACGTGATTTGTTCCAAGAACGGTTGCGTGCAAATGGTTGAAAATGAAATAGTAGGCCTATCCGTGAAGAAAAATGGAGCTCAACAAGGAAATGGGAGAACAAATGAGAAATACTTATAAACATTACAACATTCTTGTGTCAGATTCCAGTAAAATAACAGATTCGCCTCCTCACTTAATTTCATTGGTATGGGTGAGCCATATTAGGAATCCATTGTTGATATATAGGCCAAAATTATGGTTGGTATATCTGTTATAAGCAATGTGATTTGTATTAAATTTTATTTCGCGGAATAAAAGTGTGTAAATCAAGTTTAACAAAATAAATAAGTCAAGCTTGACAATTTCTGAAGATAAAATAAATAAAAATATTTGGTTCTGCGAGGATTTGAACTCGTGTCAGAAAATTATGAAACTAACATCATACCGAAAAGCCCACGCTTTCATTTGATAAAATGGGGCAATAATCTTCTATATACCTGACATTTAGAATTTTTTGTTTATTTGCATGCGAATATCTCAAAAACTGAGGCGCATTTTGAGAAACGACTATACCTTAGACGTATATGCTGTGTACCCTTCAACATATATGAAGGAGATCGAAATCCATTCTTAAAATGTCTGATGGTCTCCAAGTAAGACACAGAATTCATGTAATCATCTTCCAAACGACTTGTAATGACAAACCAGAGCGGAACGCTCGCACTGGGATCGGTTATTTCTGACTGGTGCGGGAGAAGTCAGCAATCAGCGACACAAGACCTATTCAGCGCGTTCAGGAATTAAAGGATAAACATGCAACCGCACGTCATGTCCTACTATGTGAAAACATTTTATTTTAGTAAATGTCTCACCATTTTCGAGATATTGATTTTTTAAATATTTTTTTTTTTTGAAAAATGTGACTTTGTGCAGTCTACAGATTAAGACGTTTTGAACCCCCCTTTTTTTTAAAAAATTTACTCAAAGGTATTTGAGTGATCTAAAAAATGTTATTTTTTTCCCATAAAACCACCATGCCGGAAACAAAATTTTCTGAAATTGCGAAATTATAGAGTTACATAAAAGAATATGGAGAGGGCCATTTAGTATAGATGAAAGAGTTCGTTTGTGTAAATTATGTGACATTAACAGAGCGTTTTTAAAATTTAATTTTCCAATGGTGCAGTGAATGCACGGAAGCAAATTATGCTGTCTACATCAAAGCGACACTACTAGATAAAATAACCGATGTGTAGTTTGGCATGTTTTAATTCATTTAAATGTTTAATTTAAATGTCTGGTCATCATATATATTATTTCTATAAGGTATTTTTTTTTTTTTTTTTTTTTTTTTTTTTTTTTGTCACAAGCCTGTATCTGCCTTCATACTTAACCGAAATCAATGAATGAGGTGTCATTTTAAAGCATATGGTCTCCACTTTGGTTACATCATATTTTAAGAAATAAAGTTTTCGGAATTAGGCCCTTAAAGGGCAAAATGTCAATATTTCTAAAATGCTGTTTTCTGTGTTATGAATCATTTATCTCCATTGATACCTATCTGAAATCGTTTAATGAGTACCATTTAAAGATTAAGATCTCCGCTTTAGTGAAGTCATATACTAAGACGGAAATTTTCGAAATTCGACCCTTAAAGGGCAAAAGTATCAATATTTTTGAAATGCGTTTTTGTGTCACGAGCGATTTATCTCCCTTAACATCTGACAGATATAGATAAATTAGGTATCATATTAAAGACTGA
>JARYHS010013630.1:2285707-2305993 GCA_031002005.1 Vandiemenella viatica | reverse complement strand
ATTTAGGAAACCACATTTTTTATCCGATTTAGATAACAATTTGTACACTTATACTTTAAAACAAACAGAAAAATACTGCTACATATGGTTTCCGAATATTCATCCCCTCTCCCCATTATACGTTTTTGCCCTATAATTTAGGCAAACCACATTTTTTATCCGATTTAGATAAGAATTTGTACGCTTATACGTTAAAACAAACAGATAAATACTGCCTATGTATGGTTTCCGATATTCATTCCTCTCCCCCTTTCCAACCCCATTACGTTTTTTTACCCCTAATTTAGGCAAAGCACATTTTTTATCCGATTTAGATAAGAATTTGTACACTTATACTTTAAAACAACAGAAAAATACTGCCTACGTATGGTTTCCGAATATTCATCCCCTCTCCCCCTTTCCACACCCATTACGTTTTTACCCTATAATTTAGGCAAACCACATTTTTTTATCCGATTTAGATAAGATTTGGACGCTTATACTTTAAAACAAACAGATAAATACTGCCTACGTATGGTTTCCGAATATTCATTCCCTCTCCCCCTTTCCAACCCCATTACGTTTTCACCCATAAATTTAGGCAAAGCACATTTTTTATCCGATTTAGATAAGAATTTGTACGCTTATTCTTTAAAACAATCACAAAAATACTGCCTACGTATGGTTTCCGAATATTCATCCCTCTCCCCCTTTCCAACCCCATTACGTTTTTACCCTATAATTTAGGCAAACCACATTTTTTTATCCGATTTAGATAAGAATTTTACACTTATACTTTAAACAAACAGAAAAATACTGCCTACGTATGGTTTCCGAATATTCATCCCCTCTCCCCCTTTCCAACCCCATTACGTTTTTACCCTATAATTTAGGCAAACCACATTTTTTTATCCGATTTAGATAAGAATTTGTACACTTATACTTTAAAACAAACAGAAAAATACTGCCTACGTATGGTTTCCGAATATTATCCCCTCTCCCCCTTTCCAACCCCATTACGTTTTTACCCCATAATTTAGGCAAACCACATTTTTTATCAGATTTAGATAAGAATTTGTACACTTATATTTGGAAAAAAACATAAAAATACTGCCCCCATATGTTTTCCAAAGCGCTTCCCCTCTCACCCTTTCCAACTGAAAATGAATGCATCAGCAATTTAAAATTTAGATGTAAATATTTTTTCATTTAATCTAAGTGCGTACTCAAGTCCAGCAATAGTGAAGCATTGCCGGGTCAGCTAGTATTGGATAAAAACTGTACGTAAGTATAAAGAACACTGGCAAAAATTAAAGGTTGTAAATGGGGAAAGTAGTTTGGTTTTTTTAAAACTAAAGTGAGCAGTATTTTACTCTTTGTTTCAAAGTATACATATGCAAAGTTTCTTCAAAATCGGATAGAAACTGTAGCTTTGTATAAATGGACATAACAAAAATTAAAGGGGTAGAAAGGGAGAGAGGGATTAACTTCCTATAAACAAAATGTAGTCAGTGTTTTCCTTTTTGTTTTAAAGTATACGTGTGAAAACTTCCTTGAAAATAGAATAGAAACTGCAGCTTTGCATGAAGAATATTTACAATGATTACGGTTGTGGATAGGGAGATAAAGATTGTCTTTTTATAAAAAATAAGGTGAACAGTATTTTTCTCTCTGTTTTAAGGTATATGTATGCAAAATTGCTTTGAAATCGGATAAAAACTGTGGGTTTTTTTTATAACGGGGAGAGGTTGTGTTTTTTATTTTTTTGTATCAGAATCCTTCCCCTTAAAAAAGTACACGTATATGCCATGTATCATAATTATTGGTCAAACGGTGTCGACTGTAGGTTTGTGTAAAGAACACTGACAAAAATAAACGGTGTGGAAAGATGTCGCGTTTTGCAATGGAAATGTTTACAATACTCTTCTCTTTGTTTAAAAGTAAAGGTGTGCAAAGTTCCATCGAAATAGGAAAAAAAATATAGGTTTGTATAAAAATTGAATGGTATAAAGGTCGTGGGTTTGGTTTTTTATCATAAACCTTCTCCATGAAAATATAATGAATGTACCAACTTTAAACTCCGACAAAACCTTCAGTCTTATATAACTTTCATGAAGATTGCTCGAACGGTGTCGACTGTAGCTTCGTACAAAGAACATTGACAAAAATTAAGGGGGTGGAAAAGGGGGAGAGGAGTTGGGTTTTAGAAAACGAAATGTTCACAGTATTTTTCTCTTTATTTTAAAGTATACATGTGCAAGGTTCCATCGAAATCTGATAATAAATGTCGGTTTCTACAAAAATGAAGGGTTGTAAATGGGGAGAGGGGATAGTTTTTGGACCTTGAAACCTTCTCCATGAAAAAATACATATATTCACATATATGTATCAACTTTCACAGTAATCAGTCAAACAGTGTCGACGTCTCTGGTATACCAACATCCACTTTATAAACACACACACACACACGTATATATATATATATATAGAGAGAGAGTCTGTCTATAGTATATACCGTGATTATCCAAAATAGTATGAGCACCTACTTAATAGCGTTATGATAGATCTTTGGCACGCAATACAGAAGCGATTCGGCGTGGCATGGATTGACAAGTTCTTGGTAGCTTTCTGGAGGTACCTGGCACCAGATGTATTCGCACAGGTCACGTGATTGCAGTCCCCTGGGAATAGTACCGTATGTTCCATCGCGTGATAGTGCCCCCACCGCGGTGCATGTTTCCAGCAGCCGTGCGCCTGGACTAACGCAGTACAGATGCGACACGTTCCCACTGATCCACGGTCCAATCTCGATGGTGTCGTGCCCATTGGAATCGCAATTGGCGATGCCATTGGGTCAACATGGAACACATGGGGTCTAACTACTGCGGAGTCCCATGTTCAGCAATGTGCGCTGAACGATTTGCTCTGAAACACTTGTGCCTGCACCAGCATTGTACTCTTCCGTCAGATCTGCCACAGATCGCCGCGTATCCCGCTTTACAGGGCGGACAAGCCTCCGTCCACCTCGTCCTGTGACGAGGCGTGGACGTCTACCACGTTGTCGCCTATTCGGGGTTTCCGTGGATGCTCACTACAGTAATTTTTGCTGTAACCTCTCTGGCCACTGCCAGTCTGCTAACGAAGACCGGGGGTGTGACGCCGGCGTGTATAGAGGTCCTCATCTCTTGGTCAGCTCTTGCCCATTTACGACCCTGACTTGTATTTTACCCATTTGCCCATAGGATTCCCTCGGTTTTGGTTTGAATGGAATTATTGTACCGACACCACCATCTTTAAATAAGAGATTTGTTTAATTATCACGTGCCTATTATAACATAAATATAAGTGCAGTGCCGCTGATCAGGGACTTGTTCCGTCCTCATCTACTATATAAGTGCAGTGCCGCTGATCAGGGACTTGTTCCGTCCTCATCTACTATATAATTTCCTCACCTCACTCACTCACCTCGATATCTATTGGCTGGTGAACGGTGACGTCACGCGTCAGCCTTCGCTTGCGACCAGAGATATCATTACTAGAAATTCGAGGTTATGTCCACAATTTAATAATCATGCAACTGCTGTAAAATTTATTGCCATAATACATTCATTAAGTTTGCTTTTCGTAGAATTTCGTAGTTAAAATAAAATTAATAAACTTTAGTGTTGAGAAAATATGGAACTGACACTCGTACCCTGCGGATTGGAATGAGTTACCAAGGGGAATGTTGAATAACCTACCGAAAACGTTAAAAGAATTTAAAGTTAAAACTTGTAGAGGGCAAGTGTAGGTGAGTGTAGGATAGGGGGAAGTTGGGTGTGTAGGGAAATTGCCACTGGAGCCTGTGCTCCATTGCAATTAAATTAAATTAATTAAATATACGCTAAAATCGTAGGAGATGAGGGAAGGTCGTATACTTCTGGGACAGACCTCGTATATCGGAAAAAATATCGATATATTGATATATCCACTCTGTTGTATAACTCTTGTAACAATAGGGCCAAGTCTCGTCGCTGCATATGGGTATATGTTATCAGATATTGTTCTGAACGAAGTCCATACTTTCCGAAACAGAATGATTTCACATGATTATAATGGACCTTTTTTAAAAAAATAAAAATAAAAAAAAAACATAATAATTTGTGACTTAGCCATTATGCATGTCAAAATTTTTTCTAAAGTGAGTGGCCTAGAGTATGATTTCCTGTAAGACTTGTAAATTCTTACTACCGGTGGGGCTCGCTCCAAACAATCCCAAGATGACTCCACGTCATTAGTGAAATGTAATGAGCTTCTACAGCCTGCGGGTGAACTGTCATGCGCGCGACCGTGAGATAAAAATGAAGTTAAAGGCGATTAGTAGCGTCGCTATTTCGGCAAACTCCGTGCCAAAGTAGTGGAGAGGTTTTCCGTATTGCGAAGAATTCACTTGGTGTTCACACAGATCTGCAAATGTTCCGATTGCAATTTTCCGAGATCTTTGGCAACTTCTGTCACCAGCAAGCAGTTAGGAGTAAAGAAGAGCAAAGGGAGCGCGACATTGCTGCCCGGGAGACCCAGAAGTGTGGTTCGGCCGCGGCTGGACAGAGTTTAATTTCTTTTTTAAAAAAGTACGATTGATCGCACGCTCTGGTAGCAATCAACCTACGTGTCTTTTCCTGTACCAACCTACTTGTTTGCTGTACAAATTTAAACCAATTCTTTCAATGTTTTTGGTAAATTATTCTTCAGTTCTCTTGGTAACTTATTCCAATGCCTGGGCCCCTTACTTACGAAGGAAAATCTTCCACACCCTTGTGCCTGAAATCGAGTGCCAGCTTGTGGTCATGGTCATCTTTTCCCTTCCATGCACTACTTTTCATACCTACTGCAATATCTTTCCATGCCTCATCGCCAGTATATGCCCTGTACACTCACATTACCCTCCTCATCCTCCTCCTGTCTTGCAATAAATCCAATTTCAGCTCTTTTATCATATTGGTCACCGACTGAGTTCTCTGGTAATTTCCAGAGACAAATCTAGCAGCCCTTCTTTGCACCCTTTCCAACTCCTGTATTTGATACCTAAAATGTGGGTCCCATACTACTCTACCATATTCCAGCAGTGGTCTGACCAAAGTTTTGTAACCCAGTTCCCATACGTCTCTCGTACATCTCCTCATCACTCTCTCCGACAAGTGCAGGATTTTGAAAGCTTTTCCTGCTACCAGTCCAATGTATCCTGCCCAGTTGAGTTTGTTATGTCATGTTATGCGAATGCGCCTCTGTCCGGGTTAGCCTTAACGTAACCCGGTAGTCCTACCGTGTAAAGGGGACCTTCAGCTCAACGTGGAACACGAACCCCTTCACATTAAGGGGCGGCCGGACGCAGCAGGGCACTGAGTCGGGGTGACGCTGACATCTACGCCCCGCGGGACATGTGTGTTGCCGCTTCCACACATCAAGCGTCATGTGTAGCCGACTGAGTCGTGTGCGCATCGTGTCACGTCAGTGCTGTGGGCAAACGAAACGCTGCTTCAGCCAGTCGAGCTGTAGCAGAATTATCGGTTGTTGTGGGACACTTCAAACCGCAATTACAAGGGATGATCAAATGAAAAGGTACGAAACGACACGGTGGGTACAAATGTTGACTTTATTCAAAATATACACCATAGGCCTGAGCACAAATATCCCACTGATGAAAAAGTCGCAGGATTCCTTGTTCACAGAATTCCTGTGGCCGTGACGAGACCCAGTCCTTCACAGCGTCCTTGAGTACGTCGTCCGAGTTGAAGCGCTTCCCTTTCAGGTGTTTCTTCAGTGGACCAAACACATGGAAATCGCAGGGCGACATGTCCGAACTGTAGGGCGGATGGTCCAACGTCTCCCACTTGAACTTGGCCAGTTCCGTGTGTGTGACTCTGGAGACGTGTGGACGCGCGTTATCATGGAGCAGGACCACACCCTCCGTGAGCAGCCCCGGTCTTTTGTTCCTGATGGACCTGCGTAGGCGTCGGAGTGTCTCACAGTACAAATCCCCCACCTGTACGCCATCCTGTCCTCATACGGAGTGCCGCATCATTTGGACGTCGCTTTTGATAAGAGCCTCTGCTCTCTACTGCGCATGCGGGCGCCCGCGCATGCTCCGATCCCAGTCAGAGACTCCAATCGCGTCTCGAGATGTCTCGCTACGTTCTCCCATGGCGGAATATGCAAATATTTAACTGTTACGATTTTACGTCGTTTCGTACCTTTTCATTTGATCACCCCTTGTATAAAAACAAAATAAAGAAAAACGACGCGTGAGAGAATATTGCCAATGCTCTTAAATGGTCAAGAAAAGGAATGGAGGCTAAAGGGCATATGAAGCGTCAGAGCTACCTCAAGTGAAGGACGAACATTCTGTACTAGTGAAAAATTTTAGACTAACAACATTTTGACTGATGCACGTATGGGAAAATACGGTCTGGGTTCTACTTATGAAAGGCAGTCTACTGTGCAAGGCGATATCAGTAAGGGATATAGTACTGCATCTAGTGACATCGGTCAAGAGCAATTCGCTGAGCCCTTTGAGCAAATACTTTCAGACCTGGATTCGTTGAACACCCAATAATTTTAAATTTTGACCAGTACTCACATTTTCCATTCTTAAGTATCCGATTCCTATTGATATTAAATAAAAATCATTTAATTCTAAAAATTAAAGATATTTTTATTCACTCACCTTTGCAAAAAAAATTCAATGCATTTACTAGTTCCTTACAAACTTCTGGCACTATTCTACAGATCAGCTGTCTTGAGACTCTATTGTACGACGAGGAAACACAGGAGTCTCCATTATACAGGTATCGCAATGTAATTGCTCGTCTGGTATGAGGACCACCAGCGTCGGGTAATATTGCATCATGTTTGGGAATGGCAGGTCCAATCATTTGTGACAAAGTTGCAAATTCAGATGTTGACATTCCCGTAAAGTTTCCAAATCATCCATCAGAGATTCGAAGGTCACTCAGAATATCACCTTCCATCACCTTGGAAGGGGATGTTCCCCACCGACCTGCTGGAATTTGTTTTAACTGCTTCATTATTATCTCCCCTTCATGTTTTTCACTCTCCTTTTTCGGAAAAGTCGCCACGAATTAAATTAAAAACGCCTAAATATGAGAGTGACGCGCAGCAACCAGATGCCTCCGGCGCTGCAATCTCTTGAAATGATGGTTAAATCCTTTGCTGAAATATTTTCTTGCCGTTTTAGCTTCTCTCTGTTGTGAAACGTCGCACGAAATTAACAGATGGAAAATATTTATCCGAGATGCAGTACAACAAGGCTCGCCATCTTGGTATCGATACAAGCCGTCAGAGATAATCGATTGCTTCCGTTGTGAACAAATGCGCCGTTTCAGAGATGGATGCCGCAGAAAAATTTCTCGTAAACTTTTTACTCTTGGTACAGGCCGCATTTCAACCTAACCACGACCGCTATGACAAAAGAAACCTCTTTAGGTTGATATGATGCCTGTACCGATAATTTTTGTGTCATTTTTGCAGTGTTGCTA
The DNA here is from genome assembly GCA_031002005.1 of Vandiemenella viatica. Taxonomy (NCBI): domain Eukaryota; kingdom Metazoa; phylum Arthropoda; class Insecta; order Orthoptera; family Morabidae; genus Vandiemenella; species Vandiemenella viatica. Next base: position 2,298,479 of record JARYHS010013630.1, on the reverse strand, counting down.
ACATGGGACCACTTTAAGGGGGCGTATCTGTACCTTTTTTTTAATACAATATATATTACACTTATTTCCTATTAACTAAGGATACTGAATTTATTGACAAGGTGTTGAACAAATTTGGACAACAACCTAGGTATCTTAAGTTATTATTCAAACAGTGAATTTAATAATTATATTTTTTGTTTCTTTCTCTTTTTCTGTGTATTCTCTTTCATAGCAGGGGGGGGGGGGGGTTGCAAGTGCACTCCCTTACATCCCCCTCCCGGCGCCCTTGGTTGCTAACATTTCGCGTTTGCGGAGAGTTCCATATTTCGGCTTTTTTTAATTTAATTCGTGGCTACTTTTCCGAAAAAGGAGAGTGCATAATGTGGAGAGGACATTATAACGAAGCAGTTGAAACAAACTCCGACAGGTCAGGTGGAGAATATCACCTTCCATCCTTAAATTTTTTTCTTGTTGTAATAAGTAATTCCGCATCCATCACCTTCTCTTTGTCTTACAATTCGCTTAACTGCTTGATATAAGTATCTATGGAGCACTGATCAACGCAACCTGCACGATTTTTTTTCTTATCTTTTTTTTTAACTTATGGCTTTACGCTTCGTCCACGTCGAGGTCATTAGAGGCGGATGGGACTGGGGAAAAGGAACGGCAAGGAATTAAGGCCATGACCTTTTGAAGGAATCATCCAGGCATTCGCCTGGAATAATTTGGGGGAACCATGGAAATCCTAAATGTGGATGGGACGGGAATTCGAACCGGCGTCCTCCGGAAGCGAGGCCAGAAAACCTGCTGGTGCAACATTTCTACAACGGACCAGTGTGTCTGCTGAATGTCGCGCCGCTGTCCCCGCGTGTTGTTCAGCGACATGTCGCTCCATTTGTCGCCAGTGTGTCCGAGGTGAAGGGCCTCCGCCAGCCAGGGACCGCCATCAGACCGCTACTTACGAGTGGTTCACATAGACAGCCGGAACACGAGTCTGTGTTCCTTGACGACGCACCGTTTCCGTACCCAGTGAGGAAGCTCGTTACGGGTGATTGGCTTCCTTTGTTTTGCTTTCTCTGCGCGGGTAGAAAGCGTCGTGTGTGGAGATGTGACTGCCGGGAAGTGTTTCCGACGACGAACGCCGATTACGGGTGAAAGGTGTGCGCTCGTCCCGATATTGCACACCTCACAAACGACCGCCGCCGCTTTCTCCGCACCGCGCCAGTTAACAGCCGCTGCTGACGCTTATTGAACCGCGAGGTATTGCTCAGTTCCCGTGCACTGTTACTCAATTCCTCCGAATAACGTGCTGCCTCTCGTGCCCTCAAATCACGACAAACATTTCGACCGCGACAACTGACTTAAGCGGACACTAATTCGTGGAGACTCTTATTGCTCAGCTTGTTGGCGTCACCTCAAAATCAAACCAACCATTTCACCCTCGCGACCAGGAGTTATATATTACTACTGATTCAAGCCCACTATGGAGCGCTTATACTATGATCAGCCAAAACATTATCACCACCTACTTATTAGCATACTGGTCCACCTTTCGAACGCAATGTAGCACTGGTTCGGCGTAGCATGGATTCTACAAAACCTTGCTAAACTTGCAGAGGTATCTGACACCAGATTTCTACGCACAGGTTACGAAATTCCCTTCGATTATGGTTTGCGGTTTGTGGGCGCGGCATCTGGGAACGAGCATCTCGGAAACGGAGAGGCTGGTTGGCTGTTCGCGTGTTACTGTAGTGATCATCTACGGAAAGTGTTTGAAGGACAGTGAAACCACGACTGGGCGACAATGTGGTGGACACCCACGCCACGTCACAGATCGTGGAGGTCGGAGGCTTGCCCGCTCTGTAGACAAGGATAGCGGATGATCTGTGGCAGATCTGATGGAAAAGTGTAATTGTGGTGCTTCCAGAAGTGTTTCAGAGGACAGGAACCGCGATTCTGCCACAGATCACCCCCTATCCTGCTTTACTGAGCGGGCAAGCCTCTGCCCTCCACGCTCCGTGATGTGTTGTCGCCTACTCGTGGTTTCACCGTCCTTCAAACACTTTGCACAGATGGTGATACTTTGCAGAGGCTCATCTGAAGTGTTTCTTAGGAAGGTGGATCCATCGCTATGTGATAAATTAAAACAAATTAGGAACTATGTGTTATATTTGGCAGACCTTTATTCAAAATTTATTCTATCTATCCATAATTTTTTAATTATTTTTTAAGATTATAGTAATAGTGAAAAATATTTCCTTTTTCCTTTAATGTTAATGGGTGGATTTTGTTTACATATGGGAACTGTAAATTATTTAGTTGAGTTGTTATGCAGGTCTCCTTACTGCTTAGCATTAGAAGTGCCAAAAATTATTTAATGTTTTTATTAAATACTTAATCTAGGGGGTCGATAAGAAGGCAAATATCCTGTGAAGGGGTGGACGGGATAAAAAGTTTGGGTACCCCTGATCTATATCCATCACTAAGGAATGCAAGGAGAAACCATCATAGTTAGAATTTCCCCAGAAATTGAGGAGCGATTGAGGAGAAAAAGAGAGAAGGATAGGTATGAGAGAGAGTTGGTGTTTCGTTTCTTCCCCGTGTGGCACCTGGAGACAGAGTTGTTGTCCTGTCACGGTCGCCATCGTACCGGCGGAACACCTCTGTTTGAGGGCCATGCAGTTTGAGTTCCGTGTGATCGACGCGTATTTCTTTGTGCGAGCGGTGCACTGCTTGAGGTGGACATGGACTCCGTGCTGGCGTTCCCGCAGGAGTAGAGGATCCAGACCTGGGGGCGCGAAGGCTTGTTAGGAGGCCCGTGGCTCCGTCGCACGTGTGGGCGACACCCTAGTACTCTGTCTCCTTCATCGCCTCTTATAGGTGGAAACCTTTATTTGGGTTTTCTTTGAGATTTCATTGTTAGTATTGAGAAGTAAGAGAAAACATCAGTATGATACGATTTGCTGATGACATTGTCTTGCAAGAAGAACAGGCCGAGGGTATGGGGAAGATACTGACTGTCGTGAACAAAATATAAATATAAACCAAAGGAAGATAAAAGTGTTGAAATGTGGCAGAAATGATACCAATAATATTAGATTAAATATAAAATTAGGGCCGGATAAGATAGAAGAAATTAGTGAATTTTCTTATTGAGGATGGAAAATTACAACTGATGGAAGAAGCAGGAATTATGTTAAATCATAATACCGCTAGAAAAAAAGAGCCTTCATGAAAAAGAGATATCTCTCAGTTTCAAATATTGAACCAGGACTCAGAAGAACTTTTTAAAACTCTATGGTGGGAGCACAGCGCGTTATGGTAGCGAAGCATGGATTTTAAGAATATCACAAAAAAAATAAAAAAATTGAATCATTTGAAAATTAGTGCTACAGAAGAATGCTGAAAATTAAGTGGACAGACAAAGTACGAAATGAACGAGTTTTGGAAATGGTGGGCGAGGAAAGTAGTTTGTGACAGAAACAGAAAGAAGAGAAGAAGAATAGATTGTTTGAGACATGGTGGATTGGTTAATTTGTTAGTGGAGGGTGCAGTGGAAGGTAAGAACTGTAGAGGAAGACAGAGATTAGAATATATGAAACAGATAATTGAGGACGTGGGTTGTAAGGGATATGTAGAGATGAAGTGGTTAGCACAAGATAGGAAGGGATGGAGGATTGCATCAAACCAGTCGAGAGACTGACGACAGCAAAAAAAAAAAAAAAAAAAAAAGGAAGAAAGACTATTGGACACCAATAACAATAATGAATTAACAAGTTTGAGTAGTTTATTTATTGAATTGAATGAAACTGGTTTGATCATTCCATCTGACGAACATCTCAGAAAAAAATAACAACATTAAGGATGCATGCAGAAAGTTATTTAGCTATGAATAAATACTCCACAGACTTCAAGCTATCAACACTTGTCATGTAACAGAAGTTAATTTCTAGATTGGTCTTACAATGAATCGCACTCCTTGTCAAGGTATCTTTTTGATTAGTTGAGGAGTGACCACTTCAAGTAATTTATCAAACTTTACTTCAGTTAGCCGCTGAATATTTTTGTAGACTAGTGGATGCTAGTTCTGTCAGAAGAAACGCACGTTCCCCCGCTTTTTCTCTTCGTCTAATCGAGTCGCCGACCTATTTCATTTCTTTGTATCACATTTTACAAATCTTTACTCAATTCAGCTATAGTCGAACGAATCAATGGTCTCGAAACTGTAAGACGTGATTTGTACGGCATCATCAGCAGTGAATAAGGTTGTTACATTACTTCGCTAGCCACAACGTAATCGCTGAAACCAGTAGCTCCGTGTGGCAGGCTAGTACCTGCGACTAAATCGCCCCATGCAGTGGCCGAGCCCCAACAGTACCTGCACAACAACCCAACGAAAGAGTTTATAGTTCATATGTATTACAAAATCCACTAATAACATCAACAGAACAAGGAGGTATTCTGCACTGCTACTGTAATCTTTTTTTTTTAAATAAATAAAGAAAAATATTAAAAAATGCAAATTTGCTTATAGTTCTTAAGCCGTACGTGTCATAACACGTAAAATACACATTATCTTTGAAAATTTATCATGGGTTGTATTGGATAAATAAACCTGTTACTGTCATTACCTGAAAAATGTCCATACCTTTTTATTGAAGTATTATATATTAGTGGAATGCAGAGCAGTAGTGAGATTATTGAAGTACGATTGAAAACTGTTGAGTTTTAGTCGCAACTCACCATAGTTTTCCAGGTTCAATCTATTCCTACGTTTTGTATTTCCAATTTTTTTCTTAGATAGTTTAATCGATCCTCTTTGGTATTAATCGACCCCTGGAGAACTCTTATCGAGGCCTTGTGGTCGATTTCAACCACTTTGCCGACCCCTGCCCTAGACGGTTGCCGAAAGTCACCTAGAGACCTCAACCAGGGCTGCCGGTAAGCGAGGACCAGGATACTGCAAACCTGTCCCGTTGTCGCCTCAACGCGCGACCAAACTGCAGACTCGCAACCATATCTATGGTGTGTTTAGTTAGGCTTACCGTAAAGTGCGCGCAAATAGTTATATATACTAACTCGGAGACCATCAGACATGTTAAGAACGGATTTCGATCTCCTTCATATATGTTGAAGGGTACACAGCATATATGACTGTGTCTCTCAAAATGCGCCCTAGTTTTTGAGATATTCACATGCAAATAAACAAAAATGTCAGGTATGTACTAAATTATTGTAGCATAATCAAATACCTTTATTTATTTTTATCTTCAGAAATTGTCAAGCTTGACTTATTTATTTTGTTTAAAGTTCATTTACATGCTTTTATTGCATGAAATAATATTTAGAACAAATCATATTACCTACAATTCAAAAACTTTTTTTTTCCTGAAAATCTTTTTCTCCTAATGAATTTACGGATCTACCGACGGATTGTCTTTTCACAACACAAATCGGCCGCACACCCTTCAAGACTTCATTGCAATCATACGTCAGGAAAGTCTTCATTCTTACATTATTTTTTTCGCTTTTTGTTAATAATTGTTTCGGTGTGTTTTCAATTGAAATAGTTACTATTGTTTTATTTATTTCATGTCGGTCATTTCTTTACTTGTATATCATCAAGAGGTATTTTAAACGAAATACATAGCATTGGGAAGATCGTTCTTTTCTTTCTTTCTTCTACATTTGATTTGTTCCAAGAACGGTTGCGTGCAAATGGTTGAAAATGAAATAGTAGGCCTATCCGTGAAGAAAAATGGAGCTCAACAAGGAAATGGGAGAACAAATGAGAAATACTTATAAACATTACAACATTGCAATGTAGTCTTCACGGGTGTACCGCCGGATAGTGTTGTGGAAACACAATATTTCGACGGCTGGCTCTGCCGTCTTCTTCAGGTGATGAGACATGTGTAATGGTCGGCTGACCCACAGTACCTGTGGGTCAGCCGACCATTACACATGTCTCATCACCTGAAGAAGACGGCAGAGCCAGCCGTCGAAATATTGTGTTTCCACAACACTATCCGGCGGTACACCCGTGAAGACTACATTGCAGTCATACGCCGGGAAAGTCTTCGTTCTTACATTACAGATTCCAGAAAAATAACAGATTCGCCTCCTGACTTAATTTTATTGGGTATGGGTGATCCATATTAAGAACCCATTGTTGATATATAGGCCAAAATTATGTTTGGAATATCTGTTATAAGCAATGTGATTTGTATTAAATTTTATTTCGCGGAATAAAAGTGTGTAAATCAAGTTTTAACAAAATAAATAAGTCAAGCTTGACAATTTCTGAAGATAAAATAAATAAAAATATTTGGTTCTGCGAGGATTTGAACTCGTGTCAGAAAATTATGAAACTAACATCATACCGCAAATCCCACGCTTTCATTTGATAAAATGGGGCTATAATCTTCTATATACCTCACATTTAGAATTTTTTGTTTATTTGCATGCGAATATCTCAAAAACTAGGGCGCATTTTGAGAAACGACTATACCTTAGACTTATATGCTGTGTTCCCTTCAACATATATGAAGGAGATCGAAATCCATTCTTAACATGTCTGATGGTCTCCAAGTAAGACACAGAATTCATGTAATCAGCTTGCAAACGACTTGTTATGACAAACCAGAGCGGAGCGCTCGCACTGGAATCGGTTATTTCTGACTGGTGCGGGAGAAGTCAGCAATCAGCGACACAAGACCTATTCAGCGCGTTCAGGAATTAAAGGATAATCATGCAACCGCACGTCATGTCCTACTATGTGAAAACATTTTATTTTAGTAAATGTCTCACCATTTTCGAGATATTGATTTTTTAAATATTTTTTTTGAAAAAATGTGACTTTGTGCAGTCTACAGATTAAGACGTTTTGAACCCCCTTTTTTTTAAAATTTACTCAAAGGTATTTGAGTGATCTAAAAAATGTTATTTTTTTCCCCTTAAAACCACCATGCCGGAAACAAAATTTTCTGAAATTGCGAAATTATAGAATTACATAAAAGAATTTGGAGAGGGCCATTTTAGTATAGATGAAAGAGTTCGTTTCTGTAAATTATGTGACATTAACAGAGCGTTTTTAAATTTAATTTTCCAATGGTGCAGTGAATGCACGGAAGCAAATTATGCTGTCTACATCAAAGCGACACTACTAGATAAAATAACCGATGTGTAGTTTGGCATGTTTTAATTCATTTAAATGTTTAATTTAAATGTCTGGTCATATTTTCTTATTTTTTATGTCGTATTTATCCGTCTTTAAGGTCATATTTGCATGCTTATTTCTCTACTTCTTTGGTCATAAAGATCCTAAACCTACTGATAAAAGACTATTGTGTGGGGACCTATCTTACTAAAATCACAAATAAAAAACTGGTTCTTGCACGAATCGCTTGCTGCAGAAAGGCAACAAGTCCATGTTTTTCCGAAAATAGCTTTTTTTTCACTAAAACGCCTCTAATGACCTCGACGTCGACGAGGCGTAAAGCAATAAAAAAAAATCACTAAAAGTGTTCCCAGATACAGGATGCATCTTTTACTGTAGAAAGGACGCGTTAATAGGCGTCGCAACGCCCTCCATGTTCCGTTTACTGCAGACAGGGAACAAGTCCTGCACAGGTTCCCTGTCTAAGTGGTGGCACGCGGTGGCATGATGGGGAGGGGGAGGGGGGGGGGCGAATGAAGTCTGTACTATGCTAGATAAGTCCACCGAAAATAACGGTGACAAATATGTAAGAATGTCACACATTTTTGGAGGTAACTGTTCGGGTCAAAATAAAATCAATACTATGGTGCAGATGATGATGCAACTGTGTGAAATAAAGAGGTCGGTAACCTTAAACTTATTTTCCTCGTTAGAGGGCACTCTTTTACGTACAGCGAAAGGGATTTTGGTTTTATTAGAAGAAAAAAGAGGAAAGAAGAAATGTATTAAACAGTGGATGAAGTTGTTGCACGTACAGAGAATTCCTCAAACAACCCTAATATGTTTTCAATAGTTGAAACGAAAATTGATGACTTTATTGACTACAGCTCATGGTGCTCTACAAAAAACCTACGTAAGTTACGACTCATACCGCAAAAACGTCCCCGAAAATCAAAAGAGATCTTTCAGGATATCCGACTACCGGGAGACGAGCTTCACGGCAAAGGATCAGCTCAGTCTTCAATGCAACATGAACATTTCTGGCTTGACAGCGGCCACTTTCAAGCTTCGAAACACAGGTAAGCCATTGGAATTACCTACCAATAAAGCCTATACTTAAGTCGCGCACGTAAATAGTGAAAAATGAACAGCATAGGAAAACTCTGGTTTACTTACCTGAAGAGAAGATGGAGTTTTGGAATCCATTCAATTTATGGCCCATATAACAATAGCATCCTTGGGCGAAATTGCTAATGAATGAAAACTTTAACTTTCAGATGACGTACTTACTGTATGTTGGTAGTAATAAAATTAATTTTTATTGAAATTTGTATTTTTTTACTTTTTCCCCATAAAGGTTCACTTTATAATCCTATTTACTGCAGAAAGCGAACATCTCCAAAACATAATAAAATTTCCCAGAGCTTTGTGATGTGACGGTCGGAACTTTCTAAACCACATATAATTAAAGGTTGCCTAATAACTTGAAAATAAAATATAAACAAAAAATTATCGTATGTCACGTTGTATTCAGCTTTTTGTCCCTCCTTTAATATTTATAAACGTGGACATTTTGCCTTTCTGTAGTTAGTGATTCACATATTAGAACTGTAAAAGTAACGAGAAATTCTGTACCCGTTAGTATTCGTTACTAACCAATCAGTACCCGTTACTTTCGACTCGTTACTCGTTACTTTTGATACAATCGAACACTAGCATGAAGCATGGCATTGAGTCGCGCCGTTCGTGCTTGGTAAAGTTTAAGTAAATTGTCTATTTACTAAAATAATTTTAGGTAAGATGTGCAAAGCAGCGGGTAAATGCTAGTGTTATAATATTATAATCTCATCAAAGTATTTCGTTTTCAAATAGGAAGTTTCTCCACTGTCGTCCTTTACTGTTTTCATTTACTTTTTTAATTCTTCATCTTTGTGTGATTAGACATCCATACGAAACATGCGAGTAACGAAATGAATTTGTGAGCAACGATTCGGTACTTCGAGTCAGGCGACGAACCCGTTACTCAGTGACGAATACATTACTAATCACAAAAAGAATTGTTGTTGCTTCGCGGTTACAAGAAACATTCAACATCGAAGCCAGTACCGTATTGATCGCATGAATCCTGCGGTAATTAAAATTCATTGATTGCTAGTTCACATTACTTCAGATACAATTGAGCACAAGCGGGAAGCATCGCATGAATTACTTCGTTAGTAGGGCCTACTTTTGTAAAGTAAATTGTTCATTGAGTAAAGTAAATTTATATAAATTGTTCGTACATTTGATTTACTGCACTGAATATTACGTACTTCAGAATAATACCCAATATCACAATCGCAGTACAGTTAAGTCAACTAATTTCAAAACAAACATCTGCTCATTCAGTCGCTGGATGGACCGTTCCAGCTCAAACTGACATCTATACGACAAATGCGAGTAACGAAACATGCGGGTAAAGAAATTTACTTTAATTTAATTTAATTGCAATGGAGCACAGGCTCCGGTGGCAATTTCCCTAAACATCCAACTTCCCCCTATCCTGCACCCACCTACATTTGCCCTCTACAAATATTAACTTTAAATTCTTTTAATGTTTTAGGTAAGTTATTCATCATCTCCCTTGGTAACTCATTTGACACCCTTACCTAAAAAAGACAATCTTCCCACACCCTTGTGCCTGAAATCGAGTGCCAGCTTGTGGTCATGGTCATCTTTTCCCTTCCATGCACTACTTTTCATACCTACTGCAATATCTTTCCATGCCTCATCACCAGTATATGCCCTGTACACTCCCATGACCCTCCTCATCCTCCTCCTGTCTTGCAATGAATCCCATTCCAGCTCCTTTATCAGTAGCGATTCGGTTCTTGTAGTCAGGTGACGGACCCGGTACTCTAACGAATCCATACGGTTTCCTACAGCTCTATCACGTATGCTTTGTATGTTTTTAATTGTCATCCCAAATCCTAGGATCCCGGAATTGTCTGTGCACAATCCCGAAATCCCGGGATTAGAAATAAGGTCTTTTGGTGGGCACTGCCAGTAGCTTGGGTGCGAGCTTGAGGAACCGCGGGGTCACTGAGGCGACAGCTCTCTGACGCGCCGGCGCTTTCCTCACTCACGGCTGCTCACTCACTCCTGTAATTCCCTAACCCCCACGCCGCTCAGTTCAGTTTAATTTAACGCGGAGGCTGTATCACTCCATGACAACTGTCCTCACACTTTCACATTTCGTAACTGTTTTCAGTATCGCATTCTTTCAATACCTCGTCATCACCACCTGCTATTTCTGCTCTCCATTTTCATTTTATTTTTCTTATGGCCCGTTGACGTACATAATTAGCGTCGAGATAGGATTGGAGCAAGGAACGGGCGGGAATTCGGCCATGGATTCTACGAAAAACCTTCCAGATATACGCTTGAAGTGATGTAAATCTACATCTACATCTATACTCTGCAATTCACAAATATTGTGAGTGGCAGAGGGTGCTAAGCACCAATCCTATTTCTGTGCATTGCAACCCCGAACAGAACTGGGAAGGAAAGAATACTTAAAAGCATCAGTACGCCATCTTATTTCTCTGACCTTATCCCTCCAGTCTAGTGTTGCAAACTGAAAAAAAAGTTTTTTTTCAGTTTTGTGAAAAAAACATGAAATGAATAGCACCCTTGTTTTTTTCTAAATTTGTTTTTTTTCTTTCAGAAAACAATATATTTGATAAATTATTGTTTTATTTAAGGAACTTACATTTTACAAGTGTGTTTTAAATCTTACTGAATCATATAATGTCTTACATAATGAGTCATACATGTATCTATATAGGTAACATAATTTTATTCTTCATGCCAGTAACACATTCACTAGTATCAGCACTACCAACACTAGATCGGTCGGTGTCGGAATTTTCTGTTTCTTCTTCTGTCTCTTCTATATACATAACTTCAGAAGTAGTTACATTTGCTTTTACTGGTTGTTCTTGTACTGTACGCAAAAGATTTTGAGATTGCAATATTAAATTGTGTGCCAAGTACACACTGTGCATAAAGACTGCATCGATAGTTCTGTATTACGGTCTTTTAACTTTGAATTTGAATCTATTATCATATAAAATAGGAGCTTTATTTATTTTCAATCGTTGGTTTACGCCAACGGTTGCAAGGAAACGGTTCATAATTACTGACAATTTAATGAGTCAGTACCACTATACTCTGAGAGTATAACAAGTATACGAATATAAGGAAAGCACAATAAGTAACAAAAAGAGGCAAAAATAACCGTGGATAAATTTTAAATTCCTATTTAAAAAAAAAAAAAAAAAAAAAAAAAAAAAAAAAAAAAAAAAAAAAAAAAAAAAAAAAAAGATCCGCAGGTCTACAGATAAATTCGTAGGGCTGGCAGCACCAGTTCAAATAGCGAGTATCAATCGAAACAACAAGGGGAACGGGGATTCCTTCTCGCGCAACCTATCCTCTTCGGGAAATCCCTGTTCATAAAAGAAAATTTCAGTCAATGTTGCCAATATTTTCGTAATTTTTTTTTCCTACTGAACCAGAAAAATATAGTAGATTTAAAAATTAAGATAAGTACTTAGAATAAACTCTAAAACAGTCATATTAAACGATAACTGCCCTTGAAATTGGAGATTTAGTAGTTGTGAAAAAAAAAAACATGCCCCAGAAAAAAACATGTTTTTTTCTTTGTTTTTTTCATGTTCTTTTTTCCAAGCCAGAAAAAAAAAACGTTTTTTACAACACTACTCCAGTCACTGTAACCAAAATAGATTGGCGGAAGAAGTATTTTATTGCACTCGTAAATTAAACGTTTTTGCAAATTCTCCAGTAAATTCAAACGAAAACGACGTCGTCTGTCTGCCAAACAATCCCGTTGCATCAATTCTGTGACGCTTTCATATGGGCTGTAGTAACAAGCAGTCCAGAATCGAGCGGCTCTCCTCTGTACTTTCTCTAAAGTGTCAATGAATCTATTGCGATACGGATTCCAAACTCCACAACAGTAATGCACAGTGATCTGTAAAACCGTCGAAAACCGGAAGGGTGGATGTCTGATCGGGGATTCTAACCGGGCGGCGTCCTCCCGCATGTTCACCCTACGCTCCCGGTAGTGTCTTGACGTAATAGACCTCTTAGCGGCAGAATACATTACCCCCCGGCCTTAATTAAGCGGCTGGCAGTTTACTGGCACCCATTAAACGTTCACAACTGCGGGTTGACTCGGTCACGAAGTAAGCATCAACTTTCTCAACTGCGCCGCGAGCTAATGAGAAAGGAGGCGACATCTAGCTTATTACACTCACACATTCAACATCAACAAAGGCGCAGTAAGCTACGTAGATACCTGTTAACATCGCTCTGCTCGGGGCTGGAAGTAGCTACGTAGATACCTGTTAACATCGCTCTGCTCGGGGCTGGAAGTAGATACGTAGACACCTGTTAACATCGCTCTGCTCGGGGCTGGAAGTAGCTACGTAGACACCTGTTAACATCGCTCTGCTCGGTGCTGGAAGTAGCTACGTAGACACCTGTTAACATCGCTCTGCTCGGGGCTGGAAGTAGCTACGTAGACACCTGTTAACATCGCTCTGCTCGGGGCTGGAAGTAGCTACGTAG
>JARYHS010013630.1:2258812-2284707 GCA_031002005.1 Vandiemenella viatica | reverse complement strand
CGCGCCGTTCGTGCTTGGTAAAGTTTAAGTAAATTGTCTATTTACTAAAATAATTTTAGGTAAGATGTGCAAAGCAGTGGGTAAATGCTAGTGTTATAATATTATAATCTCATCAAAGTATTTCGTTTTCAAATAGGAAGTTTCTCCACTGTCGTCCTTTACTGTTTTCATTTATCTTTTTAATTCTTCATCTTTGTGTGATTAGACATCCATACGAAACATGCGAGTAACGAAATGAATTTGTGAGCAACGATTCGATACTTCGAGTCAGGCGACGAACCCGTTACTCACTAACCAATACATTGCTAATCACAAAAAGAATTGTTGTTGCTTCGCGGTTACAAGAAACATTCTACATCGAAGCCAGTACCGTATTGATCGCATGAATCCTGCGGTAATTAAAATTCATTGATTGCTAGATCACATTACTTCAGATACAATTGAGCACAATTGAGCAATTGAGCATAAAGCATCGCATGAATTACTTCGTTAGTAGGGCCTACTTTTGTAAAGTAAATTGTTCATTGAGTAAAGTAAATTTATATAAATTGTTCTTACATTTGATTTACTACACTGAATATTACGTACTTCAGAATAATACCCAATATCACAATCGCAGTACAGTTAAGTCAACTAATTTCAAAACAAACATCTGCTCATTCAATCGCTGGACGGACCGTTCCAGCTCAAACTGACATCTATACCACAAATGCGAGTAACGAAACATGCGAGTAAAGAAATTTACTTTAATCTATATATTAATACGCTAAGCGAAAAATTTGGAAACATTTTTCAGAATATTGCGCGCACGGAGAAGTGTGAGATTTGGCATAGTTAAAGTTTATATGGGTAAGAAGTGCATAAAGCCAAAATGTACATGTAATATGTGTTAAAAATACATTAAATTAAATAAAATAAATCCTTCGTTGTATACATTCAATTGTTTTTAAGTGGCAACGACACTTAGCGATTCTGCCAATATCTGTGATCTTTGGTCAACAGTAAAGAAAAAAAAAAATATAAGCATAGTTAAAACATGTTACAAATACATTATTAAATGAAAAATAAATTCGCCAACGTGTGTATGAGTGAAATCGGATCGGAGTCAACTATGTGACGTGTATTTCCAGTATTGAGATACTCTGTGGTCTTTGGTGAAACCAAAGAGTCGAGCTTAATCTCTGAATTTACATAGAAACAACATTTCGAAACGGAGTATATTCGGAATTCATTAAATCGTGATTTAGATATACGATGTTACAATGATGTAGTTCAAATTGATGTATCTGTAATATGATGGAGAGCCACCATTTGAACGAAATCTGGTAGTTAAAAAAAAGTGAGTACATGAATCGCAGCAAAGTCTTTATATACTGAGTTTAGCATTACGTCGGAACCTACAAATATTGTCCTGTGGGTCTGAAATTTGGTACACACATTCCTTAGGCGATAATATTTGATTTAAAGTGTATATCGTAAGCTTCTAATATGTTGAAATGAGGAAAAATCACTCAAAAATGTGGGTAGATGCATACATGTTATTACGCAAGAAATACACGTTCATAGATGTTAACATTTATTCCACATGTTTTTAAGTCTTCATTATTGAATAAAAACTGCTTTCGGGTGCTGTGCAAAGTACGGCCAGTGGAAAAAACTGTTATTTCTTGGTGAAACTGTGATTAACGCATTCCTTAAGCATTTCTATTCAAGAAAAAGTGTACGCGGAGCCGATAAAACAGGTAGGAAAGAAGTAATATAGTGAAAATCGTCGGGTTGCGTGCGGTATTAGCCGATGTGTAGTAGCCATCTTTGTCGCGAATGTGCTCTTCCTCACGCTGTACACATGTTAATTTTCAAAGAGCTGTGTTAGTGGACGGTGTGGTTAGGTTGAAATGCAGCCTGGACCAGAATTACGACTAATATTCCATGGTGTATAGTGGATTTTGAGCGAATAAGGTGACCGCCATGCCGAATAATGACGTCACAGATGGAACGAGACGTCTATTGCCGCTAATACGATAATATGCATAACGGTGTTCTTTTTAGGTTGAATGGCAGCCTGGACCAGAATGACTACTAATATTCCATGGTGTTTAGTGGATTCTGAGTAAAGAAAACAACTGTCACGCCAAATTCTGACTATAATTATGTCACAGGCGGCTCAAGATGTCTATTAACGCTTAGTCAGTAATGTGCGTAACCGTATGTTTCGGCGCGGATTACACCTTTGTTACATATTTTACGGCTTTCGGGTACACTTTTCCTAAAAGAGTAAGCGCCAAGGAAGCACTTAGCCGTATTTTCAACCCAAATTAACAGTTTTTTTTCTACTGGCTGTACTTTGCACAGTAACCCTGCTTTCCACATGCAAATTGCAGATACATTAAGTAGAAAATCATGTAACATTTACGATTTCTCTGTGCGGGCTGACATATTGTTTTTCAGTGCTAAGATGTATTGCATGGCGTCTACCGTAATTAATAGCAGTTGTGGTTAGGTTGAAATGCAGCCTGGACCAAGAATTAAGAGTAAGAAACACACAGAAATAATATCGACATGTAATAACGTGTATTTCTTGCTTAATAACATGTGTGCATATACCCACATTTGAAGTGATTTTCACGCATTCGAAGCTTACGTTGGAATGTATGTACTAAACTTGATACAGATAGGACAATTTTGGTAAAGTTGCAGTTTACTCACCACACGGTTTTATCGCGACTGAGTGTACTTTCAGCGATGTGCTTTGTAAGCTACCAGAGACATTAGTTTTTTGTTATAATGTAACCAGTAGTAGTTGTAGTAATTAACTTAATGAATTATGGTCGAATTTCGACCACTGGGCGATCTCTAGTTTAATTTAATTGCAATGGAGCACAGGCTCCGGTGGCAATTTCCCTAAACATCCAACTTCCCCCTACCCTGCACCCACCTACATTTGCCCTCTACAAATATTAACTTTAAATTCTTTTAATGTTTTAGGTAAGTTATTCATCATTTCCCTTGGTAACTCATTTGACACCCTTACCTAAATAAGAGAATCTTCCCACACCCTTGTGCCTGAAATCGAGTGCCAGCTTGTGGTCATGATCATCTTTTCCCTTCCATGCACTACTTTTCATACCTACTGCAATATCTTTCCATGCCTCATCGCCAGTATACGCCCTGTACACTCCCATGACCCTCCTCATCCTCCTCCTGTCTTGTAATGAATCCCACTCCAGCTCCTCTATCAGTAACGATTCGGTTGTTGTAGTCAGGTGACGGACCCGGTACTCTAACGAATCCATACGGTTTGCTACAGCTCTGTCACATATGCTTTGTATGTTTTTAATTGACATCCCAAATCCCGGTATCGCGGAATTGTCTGTGCACAATCCCGAAATGCCTGGATTGGAAATAAGGAATTGTGGTGGGCACTGCACGTAGCTTGGGGAGCGTGCACAAACCGCGTGGCTCGGTCCAGGGGGGGGGGAGGGGTTGGCTGGAAGGCTACGCTGGGCTACATGGGGGGAGGGGGGGTTCCGAGCCAGGTCACGTAGCTTTCCTTTCATAACATTTTTCACAGTTAAAATGTGGAACAGTACACACAACAGCATGTGAATATTTATTTCCCTCAGTTAATTATCTCCTTATGTAATTTACAATCGTCTGACAAGAGAAAATAGTGCAAAATGTCTTCTGGAAACCAAAGGGAAAAAAGCTACGTGCTACGTGGAGGAGGGGGGGGGGGTAGAGGCAAAAGCCACGTAGGGCTACGTGGGGGGGGAGGGGGGGTTCACAGGAGGCCAAAATGGGGCTACGTGGTTTGTGCACGCTCCCTTGGGTGCGAGCTTGAAGAACCGCGGGGTCACTGAGCCGCCGACTCTCTGACGCGCCGGCGCTTTCCTCACTCACGGCTGCTCACTCACTCCTGTAATTCACTAACCCCCACGCCGCTCAGTTCAGTTTAATTTAACGCGGAGGCTGCATCACTCCACGACGACTGTCCTCACACTTTCACATTTCGTAACAGTTTTCAGTATCGCATTCTTTCAATACCTCGTCATCACCACCTGCTATTACTGCTCTCCACAAATAATAATTTTTTAAATCCTGTCATTTTCATTTTATTTTTCTTATGGACCGTTGACGTAAGTAATTAGCGTCGAGATAGGATTGGAGCAAGGAACGGGTGGGAATTCGGCCATGGATTCTACGAAAAACCTTCCAGATATACGCTTGAAGTGATGTAAATCTACATCTACATCTATACTCTGCAATTCACAAATATTGTGAGTGGCAGAGGGTGCTAAGCACCAATCCTATTTCTGTGCATTGCAACCCCGAACAGAACTGGGAAGGAAAGAATACTTAAAAGCATCAGTACGGCATCTTATTTCTCTGATCTTATCCCTCAAGTCTAGTGTTGCAAACTGAAAAAAATGTGTTTTTTTCAGTTTTGTGAAAAAAAAACATGAAATAAACCTAGCACCCTTGTTTTTTTTTCTAAATTTGTTTTTTTTTTTCATAAAACAATATATTTGATAAATTATTGTTTTATTTAAGGAACTTACATTTTACAAGTGTGTTTTAAATCTTAATGAATCATATAATGTCTTACATAATGAGTCATAAATGTATCTATACAGATAACATAATTTTATTCTTCATGCCAGTACCACATTCACTAGTATCAGCACTACCAACACTAGTTCGGTCGGTGTCGGAATTTTCTGTTTCTTCTTCTGTCTCTTCTATATCCATAACTTCAGAAGTAGTTACATTTTCTTTTACTGTTTGTTCTTGTACTGTACGCAAAAGATTTTGAGATTGCAATATTAAATTGTGTGCAAAGTACACACTGTGCATAAAGACTGCATCGATAGTTCTGTATTACGGTCTTTTAACTTTTAATTTGAATCTATTATCATATAAAATAGGAGCTTTATTTCTATTTCAATCGTTGGTTTACGCCAACGGTTACAAGGAAACGATTCATAATTACTTACAATTTAATGAGTCAGTACCACTATACTCTGAGAGTATAACAAGTATACGAATATAAGGAAAGCACAATAAGTACGAAAAAGAGGCAAATAACGGTGGATAAATTTTAAATTCCTATTTTTTTTAAAAAAAAGATCGGCAGGACTACAGATAAATTCGTAGGGCTGGCAGCACTAGTTAAAATAGCGAGTATCAATCCAAACAACGGGGAACGGGGATTCCTTCTCACGCAACCTAGCCTCTTCGGGAAATCCCTGTTCATAAAAGAAAATTTCAGTCAATGTTGCCAATATTTTCGTAATTTTTTTTCCTACTGAACCAGAAAAATATAGTAGATTTAAAAATTAAGATAAGTACTTATAATAAACTCTAAAACAGTCATATTAAACGATAACTGCCTTGAAATTGGAGATTTAGTAGTTGTGAAAAAAAACATGCCCCAGAAAAAACATGTTTTTTTCATGTTTTTTTTTCAAGCCAGAAAAAAAAACGTTTTTTTACAACACTACTCCAGTCACTGTGACCAAAATAGATTGGCGGAAGAAGTATTTTATTGCACTCGTAAATTAAACGTTTTTGCAAATTCTCCAGTAAATTCAAACGAAAACGACGTCGTCTGTCTGCCAAACAATCCCGTTGCATCAATTCTGTGACGCTTTCATATGGGCTGTAGTAACTAGCAGTCCAGAATCGAGCGGCTCTCCTCTGTACTTTCTCTAAAGTGTCAATGAATCTATTGCGATACGGATTCCAAACTCCACAACAGTAATGCACAGTGATCTGTAAAACCGTCGAAAACCGGAAGGGTGGATGTCTGATCGGGGATTCTAACCGGCGCGGCGTCCTCCCGCATGTTCACCCTACGCTCCCGGTAGTGTCTTGACGCAATAGACCTCTTAGCGGCAGAATACATTACCCCCCGGCCTTAATTAAGCGGATGGCAGTTTACTGGCACCCATTAAACGTTCACAACTGCGGGTTGACTCGGTCACGAAGTAAGTATCAACTTTCTCAACTGCGCCGCGAGCTAATAAGAAAGGAGACGACATCTAGCTTGACGCCAATTACACTCACACATTCAACATCAACAAAGGCGGAGTAAGCTACGTAGACACCTGTTAACATCGCTCTGCTCGGGGCTGGAAGTAGCGGAGGTCATGTTTGCGGATGTTCAGTGCTTGACATCCGCAAATGCGGATGTTTTGCGGAAGCGAAAGCGGAGGTGGAAAAATATATTCGTAATTATTCAGATTTTGATATTTTGTCAAAAATAAACTTAAAATTAATATAAGTAAAGTTTTCCAAATTTTATTTTCATTAGCAAAGTCTATTTCTATATAATACACCGTACTTATTTATTTTTTGCCTCATGTTTGAACTACAAAAAACGTGGGATGATTTCACAGAAGAATTAAATTATTTACATAGCTACAGGCGCGTCAAAAAAAAAAAAATATATATATATTTCTTACATGAACTTTGCGGAGTTTGTGGCTCAACTAATTCAAGCGTCCAGAACAAGGCAATGCCATCGCACATCTCCGTGCCCGCCACCCTCCTTCCCACCGCTCTAGCGGAACATTCACAGTACAACCTGTAGGACCTACGATGCAGCTCGACTAATTGAAGCTTCAAGCACAAGGCAACGCCATCGCACATCTCCGTGCCCGCCACCCGCCTTCCCACCGCTCTAGCGGAACATTCACAGTACAACTTGTAGGACCTACGATGCAGCTCGACTAATTGAAGCGTCAAGCACAAGGCCACGCCATCGCACATCTCCGTGCCCGCCACCCGCCTTTCCACCGCTCTAGCGGAACATTCACAGTACAACTTGTAGGACCTACGATGCAGCTCGATTAATTGAAGCGTCAAGCACAAGGCCACGCCATCGCACATCTCCGTGCCCGCCACCCGCCTTTCCACCGCTCTAGCGGAACATTCACAGTACAACTAGTAGGACCTACGATGCAGCTCGATTAATTGAAGCGTCAAGCACAAGGCAACGCCATCGCACATCTCCGTGCCCGCCACCCGCCTTCCCACCGCTCTAGCGGAACATTCAGAGTACAACTTGTAGGACCTACGATGCAGCTCGACTAATTGAAGCGTCAAGCACAAGGCAACGCCATCGCACATCTCCGTGCCCGCCACCCGCCTTTCCACCGCTCTAGCGGAACATTCACAGTACAACTTGTAGGACCTACGATGCAGCTCGATTAATTGAAGCGTCAAGCACAAGGCCGCGCCATCGCACATCTCCGTGCCCGCCACCCGCCTTTCCACCGCTCTAGCGGAACATTCACAGTACAACTTGTAGGACCTACGATGCAGCTCGATTAATTGAAGCGTCAAGCACAAGGCAACGCCATCGCACATCTCCTTCCCCGCCACCCGCTTTCCCACCGCTCTAGCGGAACATTCACAGTACAACTTGTAGGACCTACGATGCAGCTCGATTAATTGAAGCGTCAAGCACAAGGCCACGCCATCGCACATCTCCGTGCCCGCCACCCGCCTTTCCACCGCTCTAGCGGAACATTCACAGTACAACTTGTAGGACCTACGATGCAGCTCGATTAATTGAAGCGTCAAGCAAAAGGCAACGCCATCGCACATCTCCGTGCCCGCCACCCGCATTTACACCGCTCTAGCGGAACATTCACAGTACAACTTGTAG
Source organism: Vandiemenella viatica (assembly GCA_031002005.1). Lineage (NCBI taxonomy): Eukaryota > Metazoa > Arthropoda > Insecta > Orthoptera > Morabidae > Vandiemenella > Vandiemenella viatica. The sequence goes on along the minus strand of JARYHS010013630.1, from coordinate 2,277,035 downwards.
GACCTACGATGCAGCTCGACTAATTGAAGCGTCAAGCACAAGGCCACGCCATCGCACATCTCCGTGCCCGCCACCCGCCTATCCACCGCTCTAGCGGAACATTCACAGTACAACTTGTAGGACCTACGATGCAGCTCGATTAATTGAAGCGTCAAGCACAAGGCAACGCCGTCGAACATCTCCGTGCCCGCCACCCGCCTTCCCACCGCTCTAGCGGAACATTCACAGTACAACTTGTAGGACCTACGATGCAGCTCGATTAATTGAAGCGTCAAGCACAAGGCCACGCCATCGCACATCTCCGTGCCCGCCACCCGCCTTTCCACCGCTCTAGCGGAACATTCACAGTACAACTTGTAGGACCTACGATGCAGCTCGATTAATTGTAGCGTCAAGCACAAGGCAACGCCATCGCACATCTCCGTGCCCGCCACCCGCATTTACACCGCTCTAGCGGAACATTCACAGTACAACTTGTAGGACCTACGATGCAGCTCGACTAATTGAAGCGTCAAGCACAAGGCAACGCCATCGCACATCTCCGTGCCCGCCACCCGCATTTACACCGCTCTAGCGGAACATTCACAGTACAACTTGTAGGACCTACGATGCAGCTCGATTAATTGAAGCGTCAAGCACAAGGCCACGCCATCGCACATCTCCGTGCCCGCCACCCGCCTTTCCACCGCTCTAGCGGAACATTCACAGTACAACTTGTAGGACCTACGATGCAGCTCGATTAATTGAAGCGTCAAGCACAAGGCAACGCCATCGCACATCTCCGTGCCCGCCACCCGCATTTACACCGCTCTAGCGGAACATTCAGAGTACAACTTGTAGGACCTACGATGCAGCTCGACTAATTGAAGCGTCAAGCACAAGGCAACGCCATCGCACATCTCCGTGCCCGCCACCCGCATTTACACCGCTCTAGCGGAACATTCACAGTACAACTTGTAGGACCTACGATGCAGCTCGACTAATTGAAGCGTCAAGCACAAGGCCACGCCATCGCACATCTCCGTGCCCGCCACCCGCATTTACACCGCTCTAGCGGAACATTCACAGTACAACTTGTAGGACCTACGATGCAGCTCGACTAATTGAAGCGTCAAGCACAAGGCAACGCCATCGCACATCTCCGTGCCCGCCACCCGCCTTTCCACCGCTCTAGCGGAACATTCACAGTACAACTTGTAGGACCTACGATGCAGCTCGATTAATTGAAGCGTCAAGCACAAGGCCACGCCATCGCACATCTCCGTGCCCGCCACCCGCCTTTCCACCGCTCTAGCGGAATATTCACAGTACAACTTGTAGGACCTACGATGCAGCTCGACTAATTGAAGCGTCAAGCACAAGGCAACGCCATCGCACATCTCCGTGCCCGCCACCCGCATTTACACCGCTCTAGCGGAACATTCACAGTACAACTTGTAGGACCTACGATGCAGCTTGACTAATTGAAGCGTCAAGCACAAGGCCACGCCATCGCACATCTCCGTGCCCGCCACCCGCCTTTCCACCGCTCTAGCGGCCCATTCACAGTACAACTCGTAGGGACCTTCGATGATCCGATTTTCTGATAAGCAACTTTTGATGGGCCGTGAAAGGCTTTACAGGACTTACTATTCTCGTGTGATTATATTAGAAGTTTTGGAACATAAAATATATTTATTCTGCAATTCTGAATTTATAGCTTGAGGAGAATTGATGTTAAAAAGAATGAAATTATTTTTGATGTCACGCTACTATAAGTTACAAGTAGAAAGAATCCTCAAACTAATATGATAAGTTCACATGGATTAATTATATAATTATTGAACCCAATTTTACCAGTTGAGTAAATGTGTATATGAAATTATCAATATTTAAATGCAGTTGAAGAGTACCTATTAATTAAGATTATAATAGTTAAAGAAGAACAGCTGGGAACGACAATCTTTATAAATGTTTCAAGTTCATTTTAATGATTAGAAGAAAGTGTAAAAAGAGATTGATGTAACCGGTGGTTAGAATGATTATTGCAGAATTAAGGGAACCACGGCAAACTAAAACATACTAACAGTTACACATGACTTCGTCCACTTGAAGTGTATAATATCTTAAGAGTTTATTTAATAACAAAAATAGACAGCACTTCAGGGGTGAATAAAATTCGGGAAGGCGTAAAGGTAAAATTCAAATGAAAACTGGCATGTCTGTTAATCCTGAGAAACGGAGGCGTGATCGTGATCTAAATGAAATTAGGTAAAGACGTTCCATTGTAATTTAATACAAATCAACGCGTCAATTGAGAAAGTTAATCTAGAGCACTTCATATAGACAAATTTAGAAGGCATGAAAGTTCAGAAATATAAAGAAAGATGCATTAAGAAATATCAAATAGTAGTAACGTGAAGTATCGCATGTTTGTAACTAAGATAGTTCTATAAAAGTGTTCAGACTATCATACGCGAGTTACATGTGTAACTGGTCATAATCCAGTTTAGGCTTGGGGACCTAAGAATCAAATGACTTAAAATAACATGTTATAAAGGAATCTTGAAAATTAGGTGGTGCGATGATTTAAGAGATCAAGAAATGCGAGGAGAGCGCATTCGTATTAAATGAGATTATCAATAAATTGAAGGGAGATTAAAATGGCAGTATTCAAGTAAATGGCAGTAAAATAAATTAAATTAAGTTATAAAGAGGGGCAGTAACACGAGGCACAAATGTAATCATAATGTATGACAGAAAGAGCTAGGGTCGATGATTAATGACATGAGACATTCTATAAGTTCTGTTCCTAGGGTGTGGAACGAGCAAATAGCTAGATGTTAAAAAATGTAGATAGGAAATTATAAGGAGGGATCTAAAAATGGTATTCACAATACATGGAAGAAAAAATTTGTGGGATTGTTTGCGGTGTTAAAAATAAACCTGGAGGGTTTAAATAGAGTCGCCCAGGGTGGAAAAAATTGCAATAGAGGCGATTCGCCCGGGAGAGGCGAAAACTGGCGAGAGCGGAACGATAGCGGAACGACATTCATCGTTTCACCAGGGCACGGGCGTCCTTCGCAGCGTTCCGGAGCTCTTTGGCATGGAAACGTCAGCTGCACGGTGAATCACTTCTGTGAAGTGATTCACCTTTTCCTGTATACTGTCACAGGGTTGCAGTAGTACAGAACGGCAGAAGAGCTGCCAATCTGCACCACGGACGTTCCATTTACGCCGGTTATTACCTCCTCTATGCTCATACTCAACGTGCATCCAAATAGGGAAGTGGTCGCTTCCATGTAGGTCGCGATCCACCTCCCACTGCACGGAGTCCGCAATTGAGGGGGAACACAAAGAAAGATCAATGGCAGAGGACGATCCGGAAGCAGTGGTGAAGTGGGTCATTGCACCGGATGCATATATCCTCTTGCTCCATTAATCCACCAATCACTCGGCCTCGGGGGCAATCGGAATTCGAACCCCACAACGCACTATGTGCGTTAAAATCTCCTAGTAGGAGGAATGGCCGTGTGAGCTGTCGTAAAATGTCGAGTAAGTCATCATACTCGACGGCAGCATTAGGTGGCAGATAAATGGAGCATTTGGTCAGTTTAATGGGGCCGTGTATCCTCACTGCCACTGCTTGTAGATGTGAGGTGAGAGCGACAGGTTCGGAGTGGACAGTGTTTCGGACAAACACTGCCACTCCACCCTTCGCTCGATCACCCTCGGTATCGTCCTTACGGTACACGTCATATCCTCTTAGCACAGGTTGGTATGATGGTCTGAAATGTGTCTCTTGTAGACAGAGACACAAAGGATCAGACCGTGCTAAGAGGTGTAACTCCTCTTTGTGAGCTGTAAAACTGTTAATGTTCCACTAGAGTATGGGAGTCATCCTTACCTATTTAACCTCACCCGCCCCGGATCGGGTGGGTCTTCGGTCACTTCATGCTGAGGTACGGGACCAGACTCGTCCACCAGAATCTCCGTTTCTTCCTGCCCGGAAGCGGAGACAGACATCTCCGACCCAGAGGACTCTTCAAATTCCTCTTCATTCTTTTTCTTCTTCTTCCTCTTCCACTTACTCTCCCTACTGCTGGGCAGTCTGGGAGGGGACGAAGAAGGGGACTTGACAAACTGGGTCGGATCAGTCTGTCTAAACTTGGGACCTCTGATCTTCTGGTCACCTCTATTTCCACCGGTAGCTAATGGTATCGCTACCTTTTCAATAGCACGTGGTGGAATAGGAAGTGCTGTTAACTTCATTGCTGGTGGAGTCTTTGTTACTGCTACTGGATTGGTCGACGTTGCAGATGTGTTGCTAGCGACATCCGCGGTCTTAGGTGTGATGACCTTGGTGGATTTTGCACCACACTTGCACTGACATGAGCACACTGTGCTTGTGCCCATGTCTGCAAAAGATGTCTGCGTAGCAACACTTTCTTTCCTGACGGGAGTCGAGACCATCTTGCCAAAGCTTGTTCCAAATATTGGAGCGGCGAGCGCTTTCGCCTTCTTCTTTGCCTCTACATAAGGTATCCGCTCTTTGGTCTTCAACTCCTGTATCTTGCGCTCCTCAAGATACACTTGACACTCCCTACTCCAGGCAGGATGCGCCCCGGAGCAGTTGACGCACACCTGTGGGAGCGTGCAAGTGACACCCGGTTCATGTGCCCCATTGCCGCATCTACCACAGGTGGGGTTGCCCTTGCATGATGCCGTCGTATGTTCGAACCTCTGGCACTGGAAGCAGCGCATTGGGTCCGGAACATACGGACGGACGTTCAAGTTGATGTAGCCAGCTTTTATACACTTGGGCAACACTGGAGTGTCAAACGTCAGGACGAAGGTGGCAGTCTTTTCAAGGCTGCCATTTACCCTCCGTGAAATCTGACGCACCTCGACCACGTTTTGATCTTCCCACTCCTTAACCAGTTCCTCGGTCCCTAAATCCATAATGTCCCGGCAGGTGACAACGCCTGTGCTACAATTTAGGGTTCTGTGGAGTTCGCAACTGACTGCGAACACCCCGAGCTTCTCGCAATTAAGGAGCTGGGAAGCCTGCCTACTGGTGGATGTTTCCAGCAGCAGGGTCCCGTTCCTCAACTTTTTTACCGACTTAAGTGTACCAACAAGTCATTCCAATCCCTTGTTGATATAAAATGGGGACACCTTCTCAAATGTCCCCTCTGTCCTCTGCATTACGATGAAAGCGTTCACTATGGAACAGACTTTCCCGTTACTGTTACTACCTGAAGCGGGAGGGCTTCCAACCCTGGCCCGCTTCTTGGAATTGGGTGTATTTTTATTTGCCTGCGGCACACCCGGACCGCAGGGTTCTTTGGTTTTTTTGTGAGGCTGAATTTTTGGTCCCACGAGAAAAACCAGTATAAAAAGGAATGCTTATACATCAGGGATGCGCAGGTGCCCCTGAGGTTGCACGTTAATGAGTGATTTCCCTCATCACCCATTCACCTCCTCGGCACGTGGCTGATCTTGAGGTTGAGGGTTTTTTTTATAGAGGTTTCTACCATCCTCGCGATCCGGGCGATGAAGCCAAGATCCCCGTTCTCCTAGGCACACAACGTTCCACCGCCACGCCCTACGGTGGTCGTTGAAGCATGGTAGGAGTTTACGGTGTGGGAAACTTGCGGCGCTCACAAGTTTCCAGCTCGGGCACCGCGGGTTCGCCAAACCTGTACCTGGCACTTGCGTACCAGGTCCCTGCGGGCGACAAGCTGGCGGCGGCTCAATTATGCTCTGGGGAACATTCACGTCGGCATTAATGGGTCCAGTGGAGCTCGTGCTAGGCACTATGACGGCCAATAAGTATCGTACACTGGTTGCAGAGCACATACATCCATCCATGACGACCTTGTTTCCCAACGGCAGCGTCATTTTTCAGTAAGATAGTGCGCCATGTCTCAAGGCCAGCAGTGTGATGGAGTGGTTCGAGGAACACAGTGGCGAGTTTCATTTGATGTGATGGCCCCCCAACTCGCTAGATCTGAACCCGATCGAACTCATCTGGGATGTGATTGAACGTGACGTCAGAGCTCATCGCCCCCCTCCCCGGAATTAGGTGACTTGTGTGTGCAGATGTGGTGCCAACTCCCTCCAGCGACCTACCAAGGCCTAGTTGCTTCCATGCCAAGACGCGTCGCCGCTGTTATCCGTGTCAAAGGTGAACTATCAGCTATCAGGTGGTTGGTGGTCATAATATTTTGGGTGATTGGAGTAACAGACACGTCAGCGCGTTGTTGAGGTGATTGAGAGATTTCACATCTTGGCCACTCCGTGTTCTCCTGTAGCCGGTACCGACCCACCGTACGAGGTTGGCGAGCGGACTTGTAATTCGGTGGACGAGGGTTCGAATCCCATCAGATTAATTTCCGTTGCTTGCCCCAAGCCTTTTCCGACTTCGACCAGGCGTAACGACAAAAGCAGCCTTCAAATAGCTTTGGCTGAATTCCTTCCCGTTCCTTGAAGTCTATCGTTACTCAGCTCTAATGAACGCGACATCAAAGATGCCCAATGCCGTAAGAAAAATATGTTCTCGTGTTGAGTGGTGACGAAGGGATGTTGGCAGGTTACCTTGGAGTTAGGGCACTGGACTTAGCGCAGCGTTAAAATCGCGGAAAAACCGGCAGTACGTAAGAACAAACTAAACGGAAGTATTGGTTACTCTCTGCGCACTGATGTTTTGAGAACATTCGATAACTTACAATACGGGCACTAATCTGCCTTAAAGAAAGATTCATGGTAATCATTGGGGCCTGCCTACAGGAAGTGCAACACGTGGTACTTATAGCTACAGATAAACTAAATAATAATAATTCCGCGTGGTCGTAATCATCTGGTGACACCGTGACAGGGTTTCTATTGGCTGCGCTTTCGGCCCCTGTCTCAGCCACCTTAACCTAACCGGTAGTACTACCAGGTACAGGGGACCTACAGTTTAACGTGGAACAAGAACCACATTACACAGCAAGCTATGTCCTAGATCATATATGGGCAACCCCCGGCCCCCGGGCCGGATCCGGCCCTCCACCAGTTTCCATCCGGCCCGCGAGAGGTTTAGAAATTTCAGATAGGTACAGAACATACCTTTCCGAAGAAAAATATCCACAGCTGAGAGTTTTCGCACGAAAAATAATTTGCACATTCGGAAGCACTTATAAATGTGAGCAGCTTTTTTCAATCATGAAAATGAATAAAAATAATCATCGTACTCGGTTTAGAGCATGGTTGGCCAACTCGCGGCTGCCGTGAAAATTTTTCCGCCCCGCGTGATTCATAGTTTTTCAAATTATATTTAGTTTATAATTGCCAATGTAGTGAAAACCAATGTATTTAAAAAATACATTATTTGTGGATCCATATATTTCAAAATTAACTGTCGAAATTATGAGAAAAAAATTACTTTGATTTTAAAATAATATTTTTGCGAATATATGACAGATATTGCCTGTTTTATTTATGAGTTTACAGTTATCAATTCGCGGAATAATTATGTTATATTCTGCGAACTCATAATGCGCGCGCATCTCGGAACAGCTAACATAATTTATAATTTTATATGCGGCCCGCGGAATTATGACGCATTTCCAAGGTGGCCCGCAAGATCATTTGGGTTGCCCACCCCTGTCCTAGATGAAGCTCGAGTTAATGGTCTATGAAAATCCCCGCCGAGACAGGGACTCGAGACGGTGACGTTCGCCAGTCAGACACCTTAACCACTGAGCCACCAGACCGCAGCAGATATACTGTTAACATTAGCATGTCGGTGACGCGAACTAATAAGATTTTATCAATTCAAAACTCTTCCAACGCGCCTAAAGTAGTTTTCACATCAAAAACTAAGAATCTAACTTAGTCCACAACCCGTCCATTTGTAGAATCTTCCGAAGCAGATGTACGAAGCTATTATGTGAGAAGCAATAAAGATAAATCCCTTCTTCAGGAGCTACAGTTTAACGTGAAATTAGAACCACGGAACGTCACGGCGTTAATCAACTAACTAGCAAACATTTATACTCGTCGCGGGATTTGAACCCTCAAAGAGAATTTTTGGAAGTAAGAGCTTTAACCGCTGAGCTACCAGACCGCCTTGTTCTGAAGTGTACGTGTGCTACGTACGGGGGTGAGTAAGATGAAAACTTTAAATTTGAAATTAAAAAAAAAAAAAATCGCGCCGTTATCCTGTAAGTTGGTAAGCGTGCTACAAGCAGCGTGCAGAATGGCCTGCAGGTGGCAGCATAGTGCAGATGCACAAATACCGTCGCAGTATCAATATAAAGATTGCTGCCCCAACTTGAGACTTGCACCAGGGAAGAACAGCGTTCTGTTATTCGGTTTTTGAGTAGTGAAAGTGTGAAACCTATTGCTATTCATCGAAGAATGAAGGTTCAGTACGGTGATGCATGTTTGTCACAGCAGCAAGTCTACGAATGGAGTAGTAAGTTCGCAAATGGTGTGACTTCAGTGGAAGATGCTCTTCGTCCAGGTCAGCCACAACGAGTTGTGACTCCACAGAACATTGCAGCAGTTGAAGCCATAGTGATGGAAAACCGCCGAGTGACACTGAATGACATTGCAGCATGTTTAAAGATTGGTCATGGTTCAGCACACCACATTGTGCATGATGTGCTCCAGTTTCACAAAGTGTCTGCAAGATGGGTGCCACGGCAGCTGACTCCTGAAATGAGAGAACGACGTGTTGATGCTTGTGAAGAACTTCTTCGGCGCTTTGATCGAGAACGTGATGGCTTCCTTGCAAGAATCGTTACTGGGGACGAAACCTGGGTTCACTTCCACCAACCGGAAACGAGAGCGAGCAAGGAATGACGCCATTCCTCATCACCAAAACCAAAGAAGGTTCGAACAGAACCATCAGCAGGGAAGGTTATGCTGACTCTCTTTTGGTACGAAAAAGGCGTTATTTTAGAGCATTACATGCCTAGAGAGACCACTGTCACCAGTGCATCATTCACAGATCTCCTAAAAATTCATCTTCGGCCTGCAATCAGGTCAAAGCGACGTGGATTGCTGTCATCAGGTGTCCTTTTGCAACATGACAATGCAAGGCCCCACACTGCCCGTACAACAGTTGCAACAATCACAGACCTGCATTTTGAGTGTCTTCCTCATCCACCATACTCACCAGACCTTGCCACAGGCAGAGGTAATGCAGTCTGTTGTCATCGTAAATTAGAACAAAATCAAATGGATACAACACTGTAAATGTATTGGAGTAGTTACAGATAACAAGTATAGGTTTGTGGCTGAAGTATATCAGTCTACATAAATAAAATAAAAAATAACAGAGTAGTAAATGTATTATAAACTTTAACAAAGGCTTTGTCTAAACCAGTTAAAGAGTTGTTGCTTGAATCAATTACCCTGCCTTACACGAGATACTGTTCCAAAATAACAATCTAAGTCAAGAGGTGCTTCGGATTCTACCCGCAGGTTGGCTGGACTATCCCGAAGGACTTATACGTAGCCTCGACTTGGCGGTACGGTGGCCAGGTCCTTCCCTCCTAATCTAACCCAGCCCGGGAATCCTGACGAATATAGGGGACCTACAGTTTAAAGTGGAATGCGAACCACAGAAGCGTTCTGAAGTCGGGTTAAGGGCCTTTGAATATCCCCGCAGGGTCAGGGATTCGAACCGGGGACCATGTGATCTAATGTCAGCCGCCTTAACCACTGAGCCACCAGACTACTGACCTTATCAATCTTTGAGCACAAACAATAAAATGTGAAGCTGCAAAGCAACTTCACTAAGAAAATGGGGGCTGAACCCAATTAAGACACGAAGTGAAAAGTTAAGTGCAACGTCGAAGCATTCGGGGTATTGTTCCAGTGTTGCTTCTTGAAGGCTTGAAGTGTAAATATCTTGGCATAACGTTTGTTAACAAACTTAAGTGGAGAGAGAATGGCTGCTAGATTTGTTTGTGGAAATTATCGCAGGACCCAGTCAGTAACTGATATGATAAAGGAGCTGGATTGGGAGTCACTGGAGGAAAGGAGGAGGGTGAAGAGAGTGCTGGGAATGTACAGGGCATATGTTGGTGATGGAGCTTGGAGGGATATTCGTCAAAGAATTAGGAATAGTGCATGGAAGGGGAAAGGCGACCTTGACCACAAGTTGGCGCTCGATTTCATGCATAAGGGAGGGGGAAAATTTTCTTTTGTTGGTAAGGGTGTCAGGGATTGGAACAAATTACCAAGTGAAGTGACGAATAATTTACCAAAAATGCTCAAGGAATTTAAAATTTGCAAATTTGAAAAGTAAATGGGGAGAAATTTACCTCTCCATTCATAAAAGAAGTTTAAAAATATATATATGTATATATATAAACTGGGAATTTGATGACTATGGGAATTGTTAGCGCCATCACAATTAAAATTAATAGATATTTCTCTTTTGCTGTAGAGTTGCAGCAAAAATGGTCGCCAGTAAAATACTTGCAGATTCTATAAGAACTCAACAAAATAATTTATAAAATCCACCCAATAAAATTAACAGAAAAATGAGATACTTTCCACTATTATTATAATCTCAAAATATAGGAACAAAGCTATGAATAGATGGAATAAATTTCAACTAAAGACATACCAAAAAGAACAAATAGTTGTCGCATTGTTTTAACATGTCACATATCGATGAATCCATGTTCGTAAGGCACTCTTCAACTCTCAATACTGTTACTGTCACCTGTTGAAAAAGACCTCACCTCAGTGAGCAAAAGTAATTGGTTGAAAGTTTCATCATTTACTTCAAATGACTCCGCAAACAGACGGGAATTGAGAGGATGAGCTTTACTTTAATTTATTGACCTGATTGTTAGTAGAACATTCCTATTTCTTCCTGTACAGGTTAATTGATTCTCTTTAGTATTAATCGACCCACTTTCCACCCCACCCCCCCCCCCCTGTATTAATCGACCCCGTGAAATCTCTTATCGACCCCCAGGGGTCGGTATCGACCACTTTGGGGACCCCTGATCTAGACATATTGCTAGAGTGAGTGTCCAGTGTGAATGGCTCTACATTGTCCAAAATAGATTCAAGTCACATTGTCCGAACAATACCACTAATTATGTAATGAACCCTGTACTATAGACATAAGAAATATAACAATATATCTGATTTCATGTTGGCGTATTGACCAAGAATGTAAACTAACGTGCATGGAATATATAAAGAAACTGTAATATAAATTGTTGAGAAATAAAATGTAGTGAACTTGGCTGTATTGCCTATAAGGCCGAAAGTAATTAATTAAATAGACTAATGATAGTAAATAAACTTAGTATATCTTGAAATATTTTTTTTTCTCATAACAGTTCATCCCGAATACCAACAGCAAATGCTGACAGTGTTAAAATACTTGGACGACGTCCCGATCCGAAAGCTTACGAGGTCCTCTTTCGACGCAGGATGCATCAGTTAACTTCCATCTCAGCAGCTGTTACTCCAAAGTGAATACGTAGGCGGCGACATCGTGTATTATTGCCAATGTCACCCCAAACGAACACTAAAATAAGGTGTGTATAAAAATTATTACTATTAATCAAGAGGCAATGTACCTCTCTCAGTCGAAATGTTCCCTTGGTTTCCTGGTGGTATCGTATTGTTCAGAGTTGCAGTTTCTGTGGTTGGCTTGGGCTTTCATTTTAGCCTTTTTGGGCCCTATTGGGCTGTTTTAGAGGCTGGCGCGATGATCAGATAAGATCAAAGGGTGAAAAGTTGAACCATCGAGGATTAGTGGAAGCTTATCGAGGCGTCGCGTCGGCTGTGATTGCGCGACAGTCAGCAAGTGTGAGTGTGGGTGAGCGTGGGAGAAGCGTGGCTTTGCATCGCCCAATGACAGTCGACACGTATGTTCTGCTCCCCGGAGAGGAGTGACAAAACCTGCATATTGCAGCTGTTTAAAACTCTTTGTGTGGAGCACAGCTCTTTATGGTAGCGAAACATGGACTTTAGGAGTACCGGAAATAAAGAAAATTGAAGCATTTCAAATGTGGCGCTACAGAAGAATGATGAAAATTAAGTGGACTGACAAAGTAAAAAATGAACGAGTTTTGGAGATGATGGGTGAGAAAAGAAGTTTGTGGAAGAATCTTACGGACAGAAGAGACAGGCTAGTAGGTCATATTTTGAGACATGCTGGATTGGTTAATTTGTTAGTGGAGGGAACAGTCGAATTAAGAACTGTAGAGGAAGACAGAGATTGGAATATGTGAAGCAGGTAATTGAGGACGTGGGTTGTAAGGGGTATGTAGGGATGAAGAGGTTAGCACAGGATAGGAAGGGATGGAGGATTGCATCAAACCAGTCGAAAGACTGACGACAGCAAAAACAAATTTCAGCTCGAGTGTTAGTTTTATTGTTTGGTAACTGCAATGTGTTCAACGTTTATTGGGGAGAAAGTGATTTGGCACAGTGGTGGGTCGGGGGTCGTAGGTCCCTGAGAAGGTTTAGTAAGGGCTCAGACTAATAGTCTGCAGACTCGTAGCTTAAATCCAGTGTTTTGGTTTTTAAAGGGCGGCCACTGTTTAAAAAGTTGTGAAGGGCCACACAAACCGCCACCAAGTGATTTTAATATTAAATTTGTGTGTGTTTTCACGACCAGCGAAATAGATTTTCATTGAGAAGTGGTGTTTCGTGTGAAGCGTCAAGTTGTGCAATAGTGTTGACTTGGAGCCAAGGATATACCTGTATCTACCAGAACTGGGATAAATGTATAAATAAATTTGAAGGGAACTGTTTTGATGTAATAACGCTTCCGTATCTTACAGCCAGTAATTTTTCAGACTTGACTGTTGAGTATAGTAAATTAGTAATTTCAAATGTGGTGTTAACGTTTTAGAAACTTTGTGGCGGCGAGGAATCTTGCGATAACTTATTTTTAAATTTACATTACAATCGGTAGGTGGCTTGTTTGAAGAGAAAATACAGTTTTAAATAAAGTCTCCCACTACTGTAAACTTATTTATCTTTTTTTGGTCGGTTCTTAAGAAATAGAAACCTTTACTATATTTGTGTTGAGAATTTGAATTGCAGGAGTCTGAAGTTCTTTCTGAAGCGTAGGCTATATTACGTCGCTGCCGTTGATAGTACTTTAGTTATAATGCCCATCATAAATGGCGGATATCACTTATGGTGATAGTAGTAATTTATTCTGGAAAAGCTTGTTAAGAAAAACGAATAACGATCATTTTTAATTATATTATTAATGATATTTTTCGTGATAAGAATAACTTCATTTTAATGCTTTCCGCCTCGTCGACGGCTAAGGTCATCAGAGGTGACATGGGACTGGGAACAAGGAACGGGCAGGAATTCAGCCATGGCCCTTTTGAAAGAAGCATCCCGGCATTCACCTCGAGTGATTTTCGGAAACCATGGAAAATCTAAATCTGGATGCCCGGACGGGGATTCGAACCCGCGTCCTCCCGAATGCGAGGCAAGAACGTTAACTGTTCACCGACATGAGTAACTTACCCTGGTTAGATTATCGGAGTATTTGGCTAGCATATATATATATATATAAAGTTTACTTTAAATGACGGAAATTATGGTGTAATGTTATTTATTTGACTGATATATTTCGCGATTGCATACGTTTCGCGTTAACCTTCTCTGAGTTACTTACATTCTGCCACAAACATTTTTAGGTCATGCTTTAACCTAGTTCTTATAACTGACACAGATAATATAGTGTAAACATCGAACGCCCTTTTTACATGAATGTCTGCATCTAGCTGTCGTAAATAAACAAAAAGGAACATGTAAATTAAAACGAGTGTATGATTGTAACTTTGTAACGTATGATTGCCTGGAATTAATTTTTTTTATCTCTGCTCTTCGTATGTTACTTCCACAACAAACTATTTGCTTTTATCTGGCATCGCAATTACACTTTCTTTTAAAATTATAAATGCAAGATAAATCAAATTCAATTATTTATTTGAAGTGTACACTCCGTTTGAACATTGTAAGCGTCAGTACAATTATTGAATTGAATTTTGAAGATTAGCCAAGCAGCGCTGTAGTGTCAGGCAGTGTAACTAACACTTCGGCCACCATCGAGACTATCCGAAGGTTGCCGAGCCATAGAGGTGAGCGCGCAGGATTAGTTGCTTGCTGGCTGCACCACAGGTTTGGGGGAGAGGGCTGTCGCAGTTGCTGTAATACTTGTAGTCTCATAGAGGTGAGCGCGCAGGATTAGTTGCTTGCTGGCTACACCACAGGTTCGGGGGAGAGGGCTGTCGCAGTTGCTGTAATACTTGTAGTCTCATAGAGGTGAGCGCGCAGGATTAGTTCCTAGCTGGCTGCACCACAGGTTTGGGGGAGAGGGCTGTCGCAGTTGCTGTAATACTTGTAGTCTCATAGAGGTGAGCGCGCAGGATTAGTTGCTTGCTGGCTACACCACAGGTTCGGGGGAGAGGGCTGTCGCAGTTGCTGTAATACTTGTAGTCTCATAGAGGTGAGCGCGCAGGATTAGTTGCTTGCTGGCTACACCACAGGATCGGGGGAGAGAGCTGTCGCAGTTGCTGTAATACTTGTAGTCTCATAGAGGTGAGCGCGCAGGATTAGTTGCTTGCTGGCTACACCACAGGTTCGGGGGAGAGGGCTGTCGCAGTTGCTGTAATACTTGTAGTCTCATAGAGGTGAGCGCGCAGGATTAGTTGCTTGCTGGCTACACCACAGGTTCGGGGGAGAGGGCTGTCGCAGTTGCTGTAATACTTGTAGTCTCATAGAGGTGAGCGCGCAGGATTAGTTGCTTGCTGGCTACACCACAGGTTCTGGGGAGAGGGTTGTCGCAGTTGCTGTAATACTTGTAGTCTCATAGAGATGAGCGCGCAGGATTAGTAGCTTGCTGGCTACACCACAGGTTCGGGGGAGAGGGCTGTCGCAGTTGCTGTAATACTTGTAGTCTCATAGAGGTGAGCGCGCAGGATTAGTTGCTTGCTGGCTACACCACAGGTTCGGGGGAGAGGGCTGTCGCAGTTGCTGTAATACTTGTAGTCTCATAGAGGTGAACGCGAAGGATTAGTTGCTTGCTGGCTGCACCACAGGTTCGGGGGAGAGGGTTGTCGCAGTTGCTGTAATACTTGTAGTCTCATAGAGGTGAGCGCGCAGGATTAGTTGCTTGCTGGCTACACCACAGGTTCGGTGGAGAGGGCTGTCGCAGTTGCTGTAATACTTGTAGTCTCATAGAGGTGAGCGCGCAGGATTAGTTGCTTGCTGGCTACACCACAGGTTCGGGGGAGAGGGCTGTCGCAGTTGCTGTAATACTTGTAGTCTCATAGAGGTGAGCGCGCAGGATTAGTTGCTTGCTGGCTACACAACAGGTTCGGGGGAGAGGGCTGTCGCAGTTGCTGTAATACTTGTAGTCTCATAGAGGTGAGCGCGCAGGATTAGTTGCTTGCTGGCTACACCACAGGTTCGGGGGAGAGGGTTGTCGCAGTTGCTGTAATACTTGTAGTCTCATAGAGGTGATCGCGCAGGATTAGTTGCTTGCTGGCTACACCACAGGTTCGGGGGAGAGGGCTGTCGCAGTTGCTGTAATACTTGTAGTCTCATAGAGGTGAGCGCGCAGGATTAGTTGCTTGCTGGCTACACCACAGGTTCGGTGGAACGGGCTGTCGCAGTTGCTGTAATACTTGTAGTCTCATAGAGGTGAGCGCGCAGGATTAGTTGCTTGCTGGCTACACCACAGGTTCGGTGGAGAGGGCTGTCGCAGTTGCTGTAATACTTGTAGTCTCATAGAGGTCAGCGAGCAGGATTAATTGCTTGCTGGCTACACCACAGGTTCGGTGGAGAGGGCTGTCGCAGTTGCTGTAATACTTGTAGTCTCATAGAGGTGAGCGCGCAGGATTAGTTGCTTGCTGGCTACACCACAGGTTCGGGGGAGAGGGCTGTCGCAGTTGCTGTAATACTTGTAGTCTCATAGAGGTGAGCGCGCAGGATTAGTTGCTTGCTGGCTACACCACAGGTTCGGGGGAGATTGCTGTCGCAGTTGCTGTAATACTTGTAGTCTCATAGAGGTGAGCGCGCAGGATTAGTTGCTTGCTGGCTACACCACAGGTTCGGTGGAGAGGGCTGTCGCAGTTGCTGTAATACTTGTAGTCTCATAGAGGTGAGCGCGCAGGATTAGTTGCTTGCTGGCTACACCACAGGTTCGGTGGAGAGGGCTGTCGCAGTTGCTGTAATACTTGTAGTCTCATAGAGGTGAGCGCGCAGGATTAGTTTCTTGCTGGCTACACCACAGGTTCGGGGGAGATTGCTGTCGCAGTTGCTGTAATACTTGTAGTCTCATAGAGGTGAGCGCGCAGGATTAGTTGCTTGCTGGCTACACCACAGGTTCGGGGGAGAGGGCTGTCGCAGTTGCTGTAATACTTGTCGTCTCATAGAGGTGAGCGCGCAGGATTAGTTGCCTTGCTGGCTACACCACAGGTTCGGTGGAGAGGGCTGTCGCACTTGCTGTAATACTTGTAGTCTCATAGAGTTGAGCGCGCAGGATTAGTTGCTTGCTGCTACACCACAGGTTCCGGGGAGAGGGTTGTCGCAGTTGCTGTAATACTTGTAGTCTCATAGAGGTGAGCGCGCAGGATTAGTTGCTTGCTGGCTACACCACAGGTTCGGTGGAGAGGTCTGTCGCAGTTGCTGTAATACTTGTAGTCTCATAGAGGTGAGCGAGCAGGATTAGTTGCTTGCTGGCTACACCACAGGTTCGGGGGAGAGGGCTGTCGCAGTTGCTGTAATACTTGTAGTCTCATAGAGGTGAGGCGCGCAGGATTAGTTGCTTGCTGGCTACACCACAGGTTCTGTGGAGAGGGCTGTCGCAGTTGCTGTAATACTTGTAGTCTCATAGAGGTGAGCGCGCAGGATTAGTTGCTTGCTGGCTACACCACAGGTTCGGTGGAGAGGGCTGTCGCAGTTGCTGTAATACTTGTAGTCTCATAGAGGTGAAGCACGCAGGATTAGTTGCTTGCTGGCTACACCACAGGTTCGGGGGAGAGGGCTGTCGCAGTTGCTGTAATAATTGTAGTCTCATAGAGGTGAGCGCGCCGGATTAGTTGCTTGCTGGCTACACCACAGGTTCGTTGGAGAGGGCTGTCGCAGTTGCTGTGATACTTGTAGTCTCATAGAGGTGAAGCGCGCAGGATTAGTTAATTGCTGGCTACACCACAGGTTCGGGGGAGAGGGGTTGTCGCAGTTGCTGTAATACTTGTAGTCTCATAGAGGTTAGCGCGCAGTATTAGTTGCTTGCTGGCTACACCACAGGTTCGGGGGAGAGGGCTGTCGCAGTTGCTGTAATACTTGTAGTCTCATAGAGGTGAGCGCGCAGGATTAGTTGCTTGCTGGCTACACCACAGGTTCGGGGAGAGGGCTGTCGCAGTTGCTGTAATACTTGTAGTCTCATAGAGGTGAGCGCGCAGGATTAGTTGCTTGCTGGCTACACCACAGGTTCGGGGGAGAGGGCTTGTCGCAGTTGCTGTAATACTTGGTAGTCTCATAGAGGTGAGCGCGCAGGATTAGTTGCTTGCTGGCTACACCACAGGTTCGGGGGAGAGGGCTGTCCGCAGTTGCTGTAATACTTGTAGTCTCATAGAGGTGAGCGCGCAGGATTTAGTTGCTTGCTGGCTACACCACAGGTTCGGGGGAGAGGGCTGTCGCAGTTGCTGTAATACTTGTAGTCTCATAGAGGTGAGCGCGCAGGATTAGTTGCTTGTCTGCTACACCACAGGTTCGGGGGAGAGGGCTGTCGCAGTTGCTGTAATACTTGTAGTCTCATAGAGGTGAGCGCGCAGGATTAGTTTCTTGCTGGCTACACACACAGGTTCGGGGAGAGGGCTGTCGCAATTGCTGTATACTTGTAGTCTCATAGAGGTGAGCGCGCAGGATTAGTTGCTTGCTGGCTACACCACAGTTTCGGGGGAGAGGGTTGTCGCAGTTGCTGTAATACTTGTAGTCTCATAGAGATGAGCGCGCAGGATTAGTTGCTTGCTGGCTACACCACAGGTTCGGGGGAGAGGGCTGTCGCAGTTGCTGTAATACTTGTAGTCTCATAGAGGTGAGCGCGCAGGATTAGTTGCTTGCTGGCTACACACAGGTTCGGGGAGAGGGTTGCGCAGTTGCTGTAATACTTGTAGTCTCATAGAGGTGAGCGCGCAGTATTAGTGGCTTGCTTGCTACACCACAGGTTCGAGGGAGAGGG
>JARYHS010013630.1:2086077-2257812 GCA_031002005.1 Vandiemenella viatica | reverse complement strand
AGAGCGCAGGATTAGTTGCTTTCTGTCTACACCACAGGTTCGGGGAGAGGGCTGTCGCAGTTGCTGTAATACTTGTAGTCTAGAGGTGAGCGCGCAGGATTAGTTGCTTGCTGGCTACACCACAGGTTCGGGGAGAGGGCTGTCGCAGTTGCTGTAATACTTGTAGTCTCATAGAGGTGAGACGCAGGATTAGTTTGCTTTCTGGCTACACCACAGATTCGGGGAGAGGCTGTCGCAGTTGCTGTAATACTTGTAGTCTCATAGAGGTGAGCGCGCAGGATTAGTTGCTTGCTGGCTACACCACAGGTTCGGGGGAGAGGGCTGTCGCAGTTGCTGTAACTTGTAGTCTCATAGAGGTGCGCGCGAAGATTAGTTGCTTTCTGGCTACACCACAGGTTCGGGGGAGAGGGCTGTCGCGTTGCTGTAATACTTGGTCTCATAGAGGTGAGAGCGAGCAGGATTAGTTTGCTTTCTGGCTACACCACAGGTTCGGGGGAGAGGGCTGTCGCAGATGCTGTAATACTTGTAGTCTCATAGAGGTGAGAGCGCAGGATTAGTTTCTTGCTGGCTGACACCACAGGTTCGGGGGAGAGGGCTGTCGCAGTTGCTGTAATACTTGTATCTCATAGAGGTGAGCGCGCAGGATTAGTTGCTTTCTGGCTACACCACAGGTTCGGGGAGAGGGCTGTCGCAGATGCTGTAATACTTGTAGTCTCCATAGAGGTTGAGAGCGCAGGATTAGTTGCTTGCTGGCTACACCACAGGTTCGGGGGAGAGGGCTGTCGCAGTTGCTGTAATACTTGTAGTCCTCATAGAGGTGAGCGCGCAGGATTAGTTGCTTCTGGCTACACCACAGGTTCGGGGGAGAGGGCTGTCGCAGTTGCTGTAATACTTGTAGTCTCATAGAGGTGAGCGGCAGGATTAGTTGCTTGCTGGCTACACCACAGGTTCCGGGGAGAGGGCTGTCGCAGTTGCTGTAATACTTGTAGTCTCATAGAGGTGAGCGCGCAGGATTAGTTGCTTTCTGGCTACACCACAGGTTCGGGGGAGAGGGCTGTCGCAGTTGCTGTAATACTTGTAGTCTCATAGAGGTGAGCGCGCAGGATTAGTTGCTTTCTGGCTACACCACAGGTTCGGGGGAGAGGGCTGTCGCAGTTGCTGTAATACTTGTAGTCTCATAGAGGTGAGCGCGCAGGATTAGTTGCTTTCTGGCTACACCACAGGTTCGGGGGAGAGGGCTGTCGCAGTTGTCTGTAATACTTGTAGTCTCATAGAGGTGAGCGCGCAGGATTAGTTGCTTGCTGGCTACACCACAGGTTCGGGGGAGAGGGCTGTCGCAGTTGCTGTAATACTTGTAGTCTCATAGAGGTGAGGCGCGCAGGATTAGTTGCTTTCTGGGCTACACCACAGGTTCGGGGGAGGGCTGTCGCAGATCTGTAATACTTGTAGTCTCATAGAGGTGAGAGCGCAGGATTAGTTGCTTGCTGGCTACACCACAGGTTCGGGGAGAGGGCTGTCGCAGTTGCTGTAATACTTGTAGTCTCATAGAGGTGAGCGGCAGGATTAGTTGCTTTGGCTACACCACAGTTCGGGGGAGAGGGCTGTCGCAGTTGCTGTAATACTTGTAGTCTCATAGAGGTGAGCGCGCAGGATTAGTTGCTTGCTGGCTACACCACAGGTTCGGGGGAGAGGGCTGTTCGCAGTTGCTGTAATCTTGTAGTCTCATAGAGGTGAGCGCGCAGGATTAGTTGCTTTCTGGCTCACCACAGGTTCGGGGGAGAGGGCTGTCGCAGTTGCTGTAATACTTGTAGTCTCATAGAGGTGAGAGCGCAGGATTAGTTGCTTGCTGGCTACACCACAGGTTTGGGGGAGAGGGCTGTCGCAGTTGCTGTAATACTTGTAGTCTCATAGAGGTGAGCGCGCAGGATTAGTTGCTTGCTGGCTACACCACAGGTTCGGGGGAGGGCTGTCGCAGTTGCTGTAATACTTGTAGTCTCATAGAGGTGAGCGCGCAGCATTAGTTGCTTTCTGGATACACCACAGGTTCGTGGGGGAGGGCTGTCGCAGTTGCTGTAATACTTGTAGTCTCATAGAGGTGAGCGCGCAGGATTAGTTGCTTTCTGGCTACACCACAGATTCGGGGAGAGGGCTGTCGCAGTTGCTGTAATACTTGTAGTCTCATAGAGGTGAGCGCGCAGGATTAGTTGCTTGCTGGCTACACCACAGGTTCGGGGGGAGGGCTGTCGCAGTTGCTGTAATACTTGTAGTCTCATAGAGGTGAGCGCGCAGGGATTAGTTGCTTGCTGGCTACACCACAGGTTCGGGGGAGAGGGCTGTCGCAGTTGCTGTAATACTTGTAGTCTCATAGAGGTGAGCGCGCAGGATTAGTTTGCTTGCTGGCTAACCACAGGTTCGGGGGAGAGGGGTGTCGCAGTTGCTGTAATACTTGTAGTCTCATAGAGGTGATCGCGCAGGATTAGTTGCTTGCTGGCTACACCGCAGGTTCGGGGGAGAGGGCTGTCGCAGTTTCTGTAATACTTGTAGTCTCATAGAGGAGCGCGCAGGATTAGTTGCTTGCTGCTACACCACAGGTTCGGGGGGAGAGGGCTTCGCAGTTGCTTTAATACTTGTAGTCTCATAGACGTGAGCGCGCAGGATTAGTTGCTTGCTGGCTACACCACAGGTTCGGGGGAGAGTGTCGCAGTTGCTGTAATACTTGTAGTCTCATGAGGAGCGCGCAGGATTAGTTGCCTGCTGGCTACACCACAGGTTCGGGGGACAGGGCTGTCGAGTTGCTGTAATACTTGTAGTCTATAGAGGTGAACGCGCAGGAGTTTCTTGCTGGTTACACCACAGGTTCGGGGGAGAGGGCTGTCGCAGTTGCTGTAATACTTTGTAGTCTCATAGAGGTGAGCGCGCAGGATTAGTTGCTTGCTGGCTACACCACAGTTCGGGGGAGAGGGCTGTCGCAGTTGCTGTAATACTTGTAGTCTCATAGAGGTGAGCGCGCAGGATTAGTTGCTTGCTGGCTACACCACAGGTTCGGGGAGAGGGCTGTCGCAGTTGCCGTAATACTTGTGTCTCATAGAGGTGAGCGCGCAGGATTAGTTGCTTGCTGGCTACACCACAGGTTCGGGGGAGAGGCTGTCGCAGTTGCTGTAATACTTGTAGTCTCATAGAGGTGAGCGCGCAGGATTAGTTGCTTGCTGGCTACACCACAGTTCGGGGAGAGGGCTGTCGCAGTGCTGTAATACTTGTAGTCTCATAGAGGTGAGCGCGCAGGATTAGTTGCTTGCTTGCTACACCACAGGTTCGGGGGAGAGGGCTGTCGCAGTTGCTGTAATACTTGTAGTCTCATAGAGGTGAGCGCGCAGATTAGTTGCTTGCTGGCTACACCACAGATTCGGGGGAGAGGGCTGTCGCAGTTGCTGTTACTTGTAGTCTCATAAGAGGTGAGCGCAGGATAGTTTGCTTGCTGGCTACACCACAGGTTCGGGGGAGAGGGCTGTCGCATTTGCTGTAATACTTGTAGTCTCATAGAGGTGAGCGCGCAGAGCAGTTGCTTGCTGGCTACACCACAGGTTCGGGGGAGAGGGCTGTCGCATTGCTGTAATACTTGTAGTCTCATAGAGGTGAGCGCGCAGGATTAGTTGCTTGCTGGCTACACCACAGGTTCGGGGGAGAGGGCTGTCGCAGTTGCTGTAATACTTGTAGTCTCATAGAGGTGAGCGCGCAGGATTAGTTGCTTGCTGCTACAACAGGTTCGGGGGAGAGGGCTGTCGCAGTTGCTGTAATACTTGTAGTCTCATGAGGTGAGCGCGCAGGATTAGTTTGCTTGCTGCTACCACAGGTTCGGGGGAGGGGCTGTCGCAGTTTGCTGTAATACTTGTAGTCTCATAGAGGTAAGCGCGCAGGATTATTTTTTTTTTTTTTTTTATTTGGCCTTTGGTATAAACCATACAGCTTTGGTTACAGTTTGGTTATTTCTACAAGTGGGTTTTTAATAGTTTTGATGTCTGGTTTCATTTGATATACGTTCATCTACTGTGCATCATAGATCACATGCTCAATATAACCCAATATAATACAATATAAATACAATATAAAAAACATAATACAATATGATACAATAGTTCGATAAAATACAATATAAAATTCATAACATACCGTTTAACATAAAATATTTACAACTTAAAATACAATATATAACATGCATCATGTACATACAAAATTCAGCATACAAGTTTTGTAAATTGTTCCAGTGGTTACATGTACCCTTAAGCCACAGTTTAGAATACACAGCCTTTGGTACAGAAATCAACAGACTGGTTATCTTTCAATGTAATGTGGGTTTTAGAAATGAGAATGTCATATTTCTATGTTGTTTCTTATTGCAAAATTGAAGAGAATCATGAAGATTTCCGTCCTATTTTCGTGGAGAAGGGTCTGCATCTTGGAAGGGACCACACCGTGTTTAGTCAGTTCTTCTATTAATTCAGTTGATTCTGCCCAGCGGCGTCCACAGGCAAAAAATATATGATCTACGTTCTCGACACTAATGCCATCACATTCACAAATGGGGGAGGTGATCGCATTAATCCTAAAGAGGTGGCTCGCGAAGCGTCCGTGGTTGAATTTGAGCCTAGAGACAAAGGTTGTGATCTTCCTTGAGATTTGGATGTTGTCATGCCAGTGTGAGCGTGGGATAGTTGGATGGATTTTTCTATAGTATTCACCTTTATGTGTGTCTTTTGACCGCCACTCTCTGTCCCATTCTAATCTGGTTTTATTGCGGAATATAGGGGTCAAGTCCGACGCCGGAATTTGTTTAATTTTCTCACCATTGAGTGCTGCTGCCTTAGCTAGTCGGTCAGCTACTTCGTTGCCTCTTATTCCTGCGTGACCTTTGGCCCATATAAATGTCACTTCCGATCCTTTATCTCTGAGTCTTGCTACTAGCTGTACAATATCATATATCAGCCAGCTTCTGCCGTTGTCCGCCGCCAGGTTAGATAATCTCAGTAAAGCAGATCTGGAATCTGATATGATGATTAGTCTGTTCGTCCGCAAATGTAAGCCGTATTCTAGGGCTTTTAAAATGGCTTGTAGTTCGGCGGTATAGATCGATGCCTCTTCCGGGAGTTGATATAAGCCCCTCTTTTCATTAGCAGGGTCTGCGAAGGCGCAACCCACCCGATTTCCAGATTTAGAGCCGTCTGTGTATAAGCATATGGGGTTATCTGCCAGCTTTGTAATGCGGTCCTTTAAGATTTTTTCATTGTGGTTGCCTTCCGCTATAAATTTTGTGTCTAGGATAATGTCTAGTCTTGTCTTACCTCTCGATAGTCTGTGCAGATGTACCGGAAGGAGGCGTGATCTATAGATTATGTTGCTATATTTTTTAACTTCTCGGAAGGCGGTTGTTAGAGTAGGGGCCGGCTTCTGTTTCCAGTACCTCCGTTCCGTGTATTGCATTGTGAGAGCAGATATTTTTGCAATAAGTTGATCATCCTTTACTTCGAGTAGTCTTAGGATGAACTTCCGCCCCAGAAATGCCCTACGGATGTGTAGGGGTGGTTCTAAGCATTCCACCAGCAGTGCGTTTGTCGGGGTAGATGTCATGGCTCCGGTGCATAGTCTAAGTGCACGATACTGGCATCTGTCGATGTCGGTTAGTAACGATTTAGAAGCAGAGCCAAAAAACATGTTGCCATAGTCGAGATGAGGGCGCACTAGGGCTCGGTACAGCATTAGTGTGATCTTCCTGTCTGCACCCCAAGCTTTACCTGTCACTGCTCGAATGATGTTGATTGCCGCTTCGCTCTTCTTCAGTATGTGCCGAATGTGAGCTGACCAAGCCAGGTTAGGGTCCAACCTTAGGCCGAGGTATGTAACAATTTTTTTCACTGGGAAGTTAAAGGGTCCCAGAGAAATATTTGTCATCTGGGGCAGTCTGTGTCGTGTAAAGACCATGACGGACGACTTTTCAGGGGAGAGATCAAGGCCGTTGTGCATCATCCAAGTCGCCAGCCTATTAGTGGTTGCACTTAATGCTCTTTTACAGGCCTGCAGTGATAAGAAGCTTGTATAGATGCATACATCATCCACATACTGAAGAATCTTTACGTTCGCCATTATGTTCTTGTGCAGGTCGCTGGAATAAATATTAAACAGTAGTGGGGAGAGGATCGAGCCCTGAGGTAGACCTTTGGATGTCAATCTTGGTCCATACGTCTTGTTCCCCTCACGTATGATCACTATTCTATTCTCGAGTAGGGCAATTAGGTTGTCTATGAATCTGTCTGGGATCTTCATTCCCCTTAGTTTGTCAGCCAGGATAGGAAGAACTACATTGTCGTATGCTTTTGTAAGATCGGTGAATAGTGCGGTTAAGTAGTGATTGTTTCCATAACACAGCTGGATATCGGTGACTAGATGAGCCAGGATTTCGTTAGTCCCCTTACCTCTTCGAAAACCTATCTGTAGGTCTGGCAATAGGCGGTTATGTTCGATGTACCATTCCAATCTTTCTTTTATCATTCGCTCCAGGGTTTTCAGGGAGCACGATAGTAAAGAAATTGGGCGAAATGACGAGCTTTCTGCGGGGTCCTTGTTTGGTTTTAGTATTGGTACTACCCTTATTGTTTTGAGGGACGGTGTGTAGGTTCTAGATGTCCATATGTTATTCATTATTTGTAGATAGATCACTTTGCCGTTTTCGGGTAAGTTGCTCAGCATGGCGTAATGAATTTGATCTGGGCCCGGGCAGGAGTTTTTTGTTTTAGTAAATGTATTTTCTAGCTCATCGAGAGTAAATGGTTGTAGGAGAGGGTGGCTTGTATTACTATACCGTGAGGGAGCTGGTTCTACACTACACCAGTCCGGGGTCAGAGACTTTAGGAGGTTCATGGCGGCGGTCTGTGGGATTTGAGTGTGATGGCTGGTTGACCTGTCCCGAACTGCTCTAATCTGTCTCCATACCACTGTCGGAGGGGTTTTTGAGTTTAATGAGTTGCAGAAATTTACCCAGTTTTCTCTCTTCTTCTTCTTTAGCAGTCTTTTTGTAATTGCTTGCGTCTTATTGAGAAGAATGAAGTTGGATTCGGTGGGTTGTTTCTTGTAACGCGTCAGTGCTAGTCTCCTATCTCTTATGGCTTGGTTACATTCCTCGTCCCACCACCTGCAATAGGTTCTCCTTTGTGCGCGTCTTGTCTTGGATTCCGGAATGGTTGCTGCAGCCGTTTCTTCCACTATTGTCACAAATTTCGAATAGTCCTTTTTGTTGTCCCCTGTCAGTTGAAGGTTTTTGAATTTCTCTGTAGCTATCTGTTTATATTGGTGCCAGTTGGCTTTTTTAATGTTCCATCTGTAAGTAGGTGTTAGCACCTGGTTGTCTTCTATCTGCGCTGGTGTTGACATCAAGATAGGGTAGTGATCAGAGCCCGACGGATCTGATGTTGTTTTCCAATCGAAGTAAAATGCACACTCTGGGGAAATAAGTGTTATATCTACAACTGATTTTCTTCCTGAAGGTCGTTGTAATCTTGTCTCAGAACCGTCATTTAATATGACCAGGTTCAGTTCGTCTATGAGTTCGGTAAGTACATTTCCCTGGCGACAATTGTATTCGCAGCCCCAGCTCTGGTGATGGGCGTTTAAATCCGCCATTATTAATATGGGGGGTGGTAGTTGGAGCAGGATCGATCGGATTTCTCGTTTTGTAAGACGAGCATTTGGAGGCTTATAGCATACTAATACGGTCATTTTCCCGAAGTCGAAATTGATGTTAGCTGCGCAAGCTTGAATGACAGGTTCATGTACGTTTAGTTTTATTTCTTTGTACTGTAAGGTTTCTTTTACCATTAAGGCTACTCCGCCGTACCCGTCCTCCCGGTCTGCCCGTATGATGTTATATCCTGGTTTCAAAAAGTTGGATGTTGGTTTTAACCATGTCTCTATTAGACCCGCAATCGAGATGTTGTGTTCATATAAGAGGTGGAACAGATTTTCCCTGTTTGAGTGGATAGACCGAATATTCCACTGCAGTACTTTATTGAACTTGGCCATAAGGGGAGATATCTATCGAGTCGCTGATCAATTTGGTAATGTTTTCTCTTATTGCCTCTCTTGGTATTGAGCTCTCGCCAGGTTGAATTTTCTGTACTAAGGTGATGATGAAGTTAATTATTGTGTCAATTAGATAGTCCTTGCCCAGCAGGGTTGGGGGGCCTCCTCCTTCGATTACAGAATTAGATCTGTTACTTGATAATGGTTCTACTGTTCTTTGGTTCGGTATTAGGTATTGCTGGTAACCCTTCCAGCTGTCGCTATGCTTCGGTATAGCTGTCTGTTGAGGACGGACACTTCTGTAGTAGCTTCCGGATGTAGTCCTGGAGTCTCGTCTACGTGGTTCTGTATTTGTGCTTTGGTATAGCTTAGGGGGATTAGGTTGCGCTTCTATGCTCTGAGGCTGCAGGGGTGTCCCCTGGTTGTTGGGTAGTGTCGGAAATTGGGAAATGTCTCTGGTGTCGGGTGGCGGAGCTGCCGCGGCCCTAGCGTAGTGACTATTGTCAAATGAGGCCAGTGCCTCCCGATAGCTAATTTCTTGAAAGGCCATCCTACTTTTTATGGCTTTCTGTTTCATAAATTCCGGGCATGTTTTATCAATGGCCGAATGGGGGCCTGCGCAATGCAGACAGACGGGTTGAGAGGGGTTTGAGCAATTATTGCTATCGTGTGAGCCGCCGCAAAGCTTACAGCGCGTTTGGCTACGGCATTGTTTGCTGTTGTGTCCATAGCGAAAACAGTTAAAACACTGAAGAACCGATTGTACATATGGTTCTACCGGGCAGCGGACACCATGGATTTTTACATTCTCAGGCCTTCTCTGGGACTTAAATGTAATGGCACAAACCGGCAAGGCTTTCTTTGTAGTCAAACCGTTTTCGGCCGTGTTTTTGTAAAACCTTCTTATTGCAATTACTTTAACTGGGCTACAAATGACTGCTAAAATTTCCTCTTCTGTTAGTGACGTCTCTATGTTCCTGATTATTCCTTGTCTAGTAACTAGGTGGCTCGGAATATATGCTTCCAGATTGTGTTTAGGGAAAACGTTGCTTTTCACTAGATCATTGGCTGCCGCCGCTGTAGATAGTTCTATTTTAATACGATTTTTTCCTGAGGGGAAAATGTTAGTAATACTGTTATAATAGTTTCCACTTTCCGACCTGAGTAACTTCCCTAAAGACATTGGGTGCAATCTACCAACATTTTTATCAAGGCTTTCTACTATGATAACAAACGGACCGTTGTCATACAACTCGTAGTTATTGCTGCCAAGCCTAGCGGGGTTGGATGGGGATGTCACTTTACTTACGCCGTTCTGCGATGTGCCCTGTTGTGGTGTTGTGGTTGTGTTCTCGTCTGCTCCGGGTGCCACCGTTGACTGCACTTTGGAGACGCGTAGAATTTTTTCCGTCTTCCCAACGGGCTGATGGTCGTCTTGATCCCAGCTGGGGCGTTTCGTTGGTCTTAGTTCCTCTACACACATGGAGCTCGTCGGCTGTTACATTCTCCGTCACTGTTTGTATTGCATTTCTTATCGCTGCTGGTAGCTCGTTGTTGTCGTCTGGCTGGGGGCTTGGGTTCGTTGGGTTTTCTGACCGCGTACCACCTTCACCATAATTCCCACCGTACATGGTGGAATACGGCGCCTCCGCCGCCGGTTTGGTAACGATTTACTTAATCGGTGTTGTGCTTGAATAACTATTGCAATAAACAAACGGAAAGTTAACGTTGGCTGAGCGCACGGTTTGTGATAGAGTTAGCTTGGCACACAAGGAAAGTTTCGCGCAACAGGAAAACTGATGTTCACCGTACCGATGCTCGAACTGAACTGACGCAGGATTAGTTGCTTGCTGGCTACACCACAGGTTCGGGGGAGAGGGCTGTCGCAGTTGCTGTAATACTTGTAGTCTCATAGAGGTCAGCGCGCAGGATTAGTTGCTTGCTGGCTAAACCACAGTTTCGGGGGAGAGGGCTGTCGCAGTTGCTGTAATACTTGTAGTCTCAAAGAGGTGAGAGCGCAGGATTAGTTCTTGCTGGCTACACCACAGGTTCGGGGAGAGGGCTGTCGCAGTTGCTGTAATACTTGGTAGTCTCATAGAGGTGAGCGCGCAGGATTAGTGTTGCATTCTGGCTACACCACAGGTTCGGGGGAGAGGGCTGTCGCAGATGCTGTAATACTTGTAGTCTCATAGAGGTGAGCGCGCAGGATTAGTTGCTTGCTGCTACAACCACAGGTTCGGGGGAGAGGGCTGTCGCAGTTGCTGTAATACTTGTAGTCTCATTGAGGAGAGCGCGCAGGATTAGTTGCTTTCTGGCTACAACCACAGGTTCGGGGGAGAGGGCTGTCGCAGATGCTGTATACTTGTAGTCTCATAGAGGTGAGCGCGCAGGATTAGTTGCTTGCTGGCTACACCACAGATTCGGGGGAGAGGGCTGTCGCAGTTGCTGTAATACTTGTAGTCTCATAGAGGTGAGCGCGCAGGATTAGTTGCTTGCTGGCTACACACCAGGTTCGGGGGAGAGGGCTGTCGCAGTTGCTGTAATACTTGTAGTCTCATAGAGGTGGCGCGCAGGATTAGTTGCTTGCTGGCTACACCACAGATTCGGGGGAGAGGGCTGTCGCAATTGCTGTAATACTTGTAGTCTCATAGAGGTGAGCGCGCAGGATTAGTTGCTTGCTGGCTACACCACAGGTTCGGGGGAAAGGGCTGTCGCAGTTGCTGTAATACTTGTAGTCTCATAGAGGTGAGCGCGCAGGATTAGTTGCTTGCTGGCTACACCACAGGTTCGGGGGAGAGGGCTGTCGCAGTTGCTGTAATAATTGTAGTCTCATTGAGGTGAGCGCGCAGGATTAGTTGCTTGCTGGCTACACCACAGGTTCGGGGGAGAGGGCTGTCGCAGTTGCTGTAATACTTGTAGTCTCATAGAGGTGAGCGCGCAGGATTAGTTGCTTGCTGGCTAAACCACAGGTTCGGGGGAGAGGGGTGTGGCAGTTGCGGTAATACTTGTAGTCTCATAGAGGTGAGAGCGCAGGATTAGTTGCTTGCTGGCTACACCACAGGTTCGGGGGAGAGGGCTGTCGCAGTTGCTGTAATACATGTAGTCTCATTGAGGTGAGCGCGCAGGATTAGTTGCTTGCTGGCTACACCACAGGTTCGGGGGAGAGGGTTGTCGCAGTTGCTGTAATACTTGTAGTCTCATAGAGGTGAGCGCGAAGGATTAGTTGCTTGCTGGCTACACCACAGGTTCGGGGGAGAGGGCTGTCGCTGTTGCTGTAATACTTGTAGTCTCATAGAGGTGAGCGCGCAGGATTAGTTGCTTGCTGGCTTCACCACAGGTTCGGGCGAGAGGTCTGTTGCAGTTGCTGTAATACTTGTAGTCTCATAGAGCTGAGCGCGCAGGATTAGTTGCTTGCTGGCTACACCAACAGGTTCGGCGGAGAGGACTGTCGCAGTTGCTGTAATACTTGTAGTCTCATAGAGGTGAGCGCGCAGGATTAGTTGCTTGCTGGCTACACCACAGGTTCGGGGGAGAGGGCTGTCGCAGTTGCTGTAATACTTGTAGTCTCATGGAGGTGAGCGCGCAGGATTAGTTGCTTGCTGGCTACACCACAGGTTCGGTGGAGAGGGCTGTCGCAGTTGCTGTAATACTTGTAGTCTCATAGAGGTGAGCGCGCAGGATTAGTTGCTTGCTGCCTACACCACAGGATCGGTGGAGAGGGCTGTCGCAGTTGCTGTAATACTTGTAGTCTCATAGAGGTGAGCGTGTAGGATTAGTTGCTTGCTGGCTACACCACAGGTTCGGTGGAGAGGGCTGTCGCAGTTGCTGTAATACTTGTAGTCTCATAGAGGTGAGCGCGCAGGATTAGTTGCTTGCTGCCTACACCACAGGTTCGGTGGAGAGGGCTGTCGCAGTTGCTGTAATACTTGTAGTCTCATAGAGGTGAGCGCGCAGGATTAGTTGCTTGCTGGCTACACCACAGGTTCGGTGGAGAGGGCTGTCGCAGTTGCTGTAATACTTGTAGTCTCATAGAGGTGAGCGTGTAGGATTAGTTGCTTGCTGCCTACACCACAGGTACGGGGGAGAGGGCTGTCGCAGTTGCTGTAATACTTGTAGTCTCATAGAGGTGAGCGTGCAGGATTAGTTGCTTGCTGGCTACACCACAGGTTCGGGGGAGAGGGCTGTCGCAGTTGCTGTAATACTTGTAGTCTCATAGAGGTGAGCGCGCAGGATTAGTTGCTTGCTGGCTACACCACAGGTTCGGGGGAGAGGGCTGTCGCAGTTGCTGTAATACTTGTAGTCTCATAGAGGTGAGCGCGCAGGATTAGTTGCTTGCTGGCTACACCACAGGTTCGGAGGAGAGGGCTGTCGCAGTTGCTGTAATACTTGTAGTCTCATAGAGGTGAGCGCGCAGGATTAGTTGCTTGCTGGCTACACCACAGGCTCGGGGGAGAGGGCTGTCGCATTTGCTGTAATACTTGTAGTCTCATAGAGGTGAGCGCGCAGGATTAGTTGCTTGCTGGCTACACCACAGGTTCGGGGGAGAGGGCTGTCGCTGTTGCTGTAATACTTGTAGTCTCATAGAGGTGAGCGCGCAGGATTAGTTGCTTGCTGGCTACACCACAGGTTCGGGGGAGAGGGCTGTCGCTGTTGCTGTAATACTTGTAGTCTCATAGAGGTGAGCGCGCAGGATTAGTTGCTTGCTGGCTGCACCACAGGTTCGGGGGAGAGGGCTGTCGCAGTTGCTGTAATACTTGTAGTCTTATAGAGGTGAACGCGCAGGATTAAATGCTTGCTGGCTGCACCACAGGTTCTGGGGAGAGGGCTGTCGCAGTTGCTGTAATACTTGTAGTCTCATAGAGGTGAGCGCGCAGGATTAGTTGCTTGCTGGCTACACCACAGGTTCGGGGGAGAGGGCTGTCGCAGTTGCTGTAATACTTGTAGTCTCATAGAGGTGAGCGCGCAGGATTAGTTGCTTGCTGGCTACACCACATGTTCGGGGGAGAGGGCTGTCGCAGTTGCTGTAATAGTTGTAGTCTCATAGAGGTGAGCGCGCAGGATTAGTTGCTTGCTGGCTGCACCACAGGTTCATAGGAGAGGGCTTTCGCAGTTGCTATAATACTTGTAGTCTTATAGAGGTGAGCGCGCAGGATTAGTTGCTTGCTGGCTACACCACAGGGCCGATGGAGAGGGCTATCGCAGTTGCTGTAATACTTGTAGTCTCATAGAGGTGAGCGCGCAGGATTAGTTTCTTGCTGGCTGCACCACAGGTTTGGGGGAGAGGGCTATCGCATTTGCTGTAATGCTTGTAGTCTCATAGAGGTGAGCGCGCAGGATTAGTTGCTTGCTGGCTACACCACAGGTTCGGGGGAGAGGGCTGTCGCAGTTGCTGTAATACTTGTAGTCTCATTGAGGTGAGCGCGCAGGATTAGTTGCTTCCAGGCTACACCACAGGTTCCGGGGAGAGGGCTGTCTTAGTTGATGTAATGCTTGTAGTCTCATAGAGGTGAGCGCGCAGGATTAGTTGCTTGCTGGCTACACCACAGGTTGGGGGGAGAGGGCTGTCGCAGTTGCTATAATACTTGTTGCCTCATAGAGGTGAGCGCGCATGATTAGTTGCTTGCTGGCTACACCACAGGTTCGGGGGAGAGGGTCTGTCGCAGTTGGTGTAATACTTGTAATCTCATAGAGGTGAGCGCGCAGGATTAGTTGCTTGCTGGCTACACCACAGGTTCGGGGGAGAGGGCTGTCGCAGTTGCTGAAATACTTGTAGTCTCATAGAGGTGAGCGCGCAGGATTAGTTGCTTGCTGGCTACACCACAGTTTTGGGGGAGAGGGCTGTCGCAGTTGCTGTAATACTTGTAGTCTCATAGAGGTGAGCGCGCAGGATTAGTTGCTTGCTGGCTACACCACAGGTTCGGGGGGAGGGCTGTCGCAGTTGCTGTAATACTTGTAGTCTCATAGAGGTGAGCGCGCAGGATTAGTTGCTTGCTGGCTACACCACAGGTTCGGGGGAGAGGGCTGTCGCAGTTGCTGTAATACTTGTAGTCTCATAGAGGTGAGCGCGCAGGATTAGTTGCTTGCTGGCTACACCATATGTTCGGGGGAGAGGGCTGTCTCAGTTACTGTAATACTTGTAGTCTCATAGAGGTGAGCGCGCAGGATTAGTTGCTTGCTGGCTGCACCACAGGTTCGGGGGAGAGGGCTGTCGCAGTTTCTGTAATACTTGTAGTCTCATAGAGGTGAGCGCGCAGGATTAGTTGCTTGCTGGCTACACCACAGGTTCGGGGGAGAAGGCTGTCGCAGTTGCTGTAATACTTGTAGTCTCATAGAGGTGAGCGCGCAGGATTAGTTGCTTGCTGGCTGCACCGCAGGTTCGGGGGATAGGACTGTCGCAGTTGCTGTAATACTTGTAGTCTTATAGAGGTAAGCGCGCAGGATTAGTTGCTTGCTGGCTACACCACAGGTTCGGGGGAGAGGGCTGTCGCAGTTGCTGTAATACTTGTAGTCTCATAGAGGTGAGCGCGCAGGATGGAATACATATGGAGAATTTTTATTTTCGTTATGGTATTTTTAATTCAATTGGAATTAATTTTAATGATCTGGCTCCGTACCGCTTCGCTGAAGTAGATGGAAGGACGGAAGTAAAAGATTCAACTGGATCAGTGAAGTTAATTTAACGCTCGAGGACTACAAGGTTAAGCCCTACTGACGCTCTCAATTATTGAACACTGTTATTCACAGGCCCGTCGCTAGCTGTTTGAACGCCCGTGTGCAGTACAGACTATGCCGCCCCCTGTCTAACTATACCCAGTGGTGGATCTAGGAATTTGCCGAACGGGGTCAAAGAACTGCGAGATTACCGCCCCTTCGAACATTATTTGCCGCCACTATTGTTGCCACCCCGGCAAAAAAGGCAACTATCGCGGGGCGGTGACTGTAGATCACTCGATTTGCCGACCCCCTGGATGTGCCGCCCGCGTGTTATTCGCTATTTGAAAAGTTACCATACATTACTCCACTAGAATTAACGTTTTTATCTATCATACAAAGTAATTGAATGATAAATGCAAAGCAGTACAATTGTAATCAATACTAATAAATGGATAAACTTCGTCGCTGTGTCATCGAGTCCGTCACGCGCCCCGCAACTAACAACGGCCAGGGATGTTTCTGCAAAATCGACGTTATAGGCGCTGTTTAACGACAACTGCGAACAGAAAAACCGACAGAACACTGAAAGAAAACAACGCATTTCGTTTAGAGCGACATATTAATTATTAGTAGCTTTTTGTTTATTTGTATTTAGTCGATGTAGATGTTTTTTAATACTTTCTGCTCAGAGATTGTTACAATAAGCTGAGAAATATCTACCACAACACACTAGTTCAAAGGCTATGAGAGTCATTACCATAACAATTGTATTTATAGTAGTGGTCAGGGGAACTGGTGGGCGAGTACAATCTCTCCCTCTAACACTAGAAAATGGCAATGCTGTTGCCTAGTACGAGTGTCCACGCACGAACTATTACTACAAGCCAACAGGCGAATTTAACTGCTTTCGTAACGGCGCGTTTGAAGCCGCCCGCTAATACTATAACTCAGTTCAACCCGACATTTTCGACAGCCTTAGAAGCTGTTATAAATGTGGGAGTTTTCATGGGTGTATTGATGGACGTTTGTTACTTAACGGGTCGACGGAACTGCATTGGATTTCCTATGGAGTTAGTAAATAGTCTGGATTAGCGTATAGGCACCGGGTTTTCCATGGTTTCGCCCAATGACTCGAGGCGATTGGCGGGATGCTTCCCTCAAAAGGCTAAGGTCGAATTCCTTTCCTTTATTTGATCCCAGCCCCATTTCGCCTCTAATGACCTTGACGTCGACGAGACGTAAAGTCATAAGTTAAAAAATGATTGCTATAAGAAAGGTCGTTGTGAATTCTCGCACTGCCACTGCCAATAGTGGGCCTGTCTGCTCCTTTGCTTAAAACAAAAGCACAATTAACATCAGGATCACGTTAGATGGATGAACTGAGCCGAGATGCAACGGTTTTACATTCGAAACTAAAGTTGGCCAGATCTTTTCATAGTCATTACCCGTAACTCAAACTGGTCAGAGATAAAAAAAAAACTATATATTTACAAATTATGCACCTCAAGAACTTTTTAAATATATAGAGTGGAAACCCATGCAACTGTCAGACAAAGAAGAGTTTTTTGGAAGTGCTAAATGTTTTATTCAGACACTGGAGGGCCTAACACATAGAGCAGTAAGACTGCCATATTCATTCAATTCTGACAAGAAAATGCGCAACTGAAAATGGACGATTTCGTTAAGGTGGTAAGATGTGTATAAACAAAACGAGATTAAAAAGTGTGAGCATTTCAAAATAGTAGCGCTGTCAAAAAGAAGCAACGCGAAACGGCAGCAAGATGTTGCATTCTGCGAATAACTGCAACTGGAGCTTCTTCCTGACCGACATGTGATTGCTTGTATCGAAATATCTCCCCGATGATGCCACAGCCCACAAGGGTGAAACGTGTGTGAGCGTTTAGGAATAAGATAACAGTTGTTAAGAGGCGGTATTTTCATTTACAGATCTTTGGCATACAATTGCAGAAGAATGGACAATAGCCAATTGATCATTAAAGTGCGTTGGGGCATGTTTTGAGATTATTGATTTGAAAAAAATACCAGTTACGCAATCTGTTTACAGATGAAGGTCGGCTGGACAACTCAGCATGAAGGGTCAGCTTATTAGCACAAAAAACAACAACTAAGGACTGATTTTGATAACGGAGTGGGGGAGGAATTACTTGTTGAAGACTTGCGTAAATATCTTGGCATTACATTTGACAGCAAGTTCAACTGGGCACGACACATTGGTCAGGAGTTAAGGAGAGCAGCTAAATTTTTGTGTAGAAATTACTGCAGAACATAATCAGTAATTAATATAATACAGGATCTGGAATGGGATTCATTGGAAGACAGGAGGAGGGTGAAGAGGGTCATGGGAGTGTACAGGGCATATACTGGCGATGAGAGGTAACGGGGTATTTGTCGAAGAATAACAAGTGGTACATTCAAAGGCAGAACACGATCTTGACCACAACGTGGCACTCTATTTGAGGCACAAGGGCGTGGATGAGGGGGTCAAGTAACCATGGGGAGCGGTGAAGAGTTTCATAAAATGCTGGAAGAATTTAAAATTAAAACTCGTAAACGGCAAAAATAGGAAGGTACCGGAAAAAGCAAAAACTGGTGTCTAGGGATATTGCCATCGGAGCGTGCTCTAAATCGCAGTTAGTAATTAGAAACAAATGTAGATAACACAGTAATAACTACAGTAGAAACTGATTGTTGTTTTTCATTGAGAGTAGTTGCTGTCGATGGTAACTAATAACATCGGACCGAATGATATTGAGGACGCGCCGAAATTCACGAGCCGTCTAAACATTTGGAATTTAGAGTGCAGAATAAGACAAGAAATCTTAAACGTACCAAGAAATTAAACTGAAGTTACTGTTTGTTTCACACAATGCAGTTTTGTACTTTACTAAAAGATTGAAGAGTCAGCAATTACGGCAATCGTTTCAGAAATCTCTTGCCATATTAGTCGTCTACACTGGCAGAAATTGGTACAGTTATCACTATAGTTCGCATATTTACGACCAAAAAAATAGAGAAATATGCAGGCAAATATCACCTTAAAAATGGGTACATATGGCCTAAAAATGACAAAATATGACCACACATTTAAATTTACTGTA
The DNA here is from genome assembly GCA_031002005.1 of Vandiemenella viatica. Taxonomy (NCBI): domain Eukaryota; kingdom Metazoa; phylum Arthropoda; class Insecta; order Orthoptera; family Morabidae; genus Vandiemenella; species Vandiemenella viatica. Next base: position 2,239,972 of record JARYHS010013630.1, on the reverse strand, counting down.
CATCAAAACATGCTCAATTATACATCATTTATTTTATCTAGTAGTGTCGCTTTCATGTAGACAGCATAATTTTAAATCGTATTGTTGAAGTCGCTTTAATTGCAAATAATTTACAGAATAGAACCCTTTCATCTGTACTAAAATACTCCTCTCTAAATTCCCTTACGTAACTTCGCACTTTCAGAAAATTTTATTTTCGGCATGGTGGTAGGTCTACTCACTGATCCACTGCAGATTTGACGAGGACTGAAGATATTTCGTTGAGATATTTATTGACGCGAATAGACACAGGCATGCTTCTGCTGCATTGTCGAGATTAAAACGCAAGCGGAACATTACGTTTAGAGAGTGAAAAAAATGTATGTGTTTAAATCTTGACTGGTGAATTCTGACCACAGTGAAAATTACTTTTTTTTCTCCACCTGTATAGCAGAAGTACAGTTCTTTGAACTTAATTTCTTCTCACCTATATCCAGTAAATACCCAGTACTATTAAAAAAAACTACCAGATTTTTCCTCAAAATATGGCCATAACACCATAAATATTATAGAAATATGACCAGAAGTAGGAAAATGGTCTGAATATGCATTTACATGCTATATAAAATACATTTAAATACAATCAGAAATTTTGAATCAGTGTTTAATTCAGCATTTTAGCTCACGTTTTGAGTATCAAATACAGGAGTTGAAGAGGGTGCAAAAAACGGCTGCTAGATTTGTTTCTGGAAATTATCGCAGAATGCAATCAGTAACATATATCATAAAAAGAGATGGAATGGGATTCATTGCAAGACAGGAGGAGGATGAGGAGGGTCATGGGAGTGTACAAGGCGTATATAGGTGATGAGGCGTGGAAAGATATTGGTGTAAGAATCAAAAATAATGATGACCATGACCAAACGCTATCACTCGATTTCAGGCACAAGGGTGTGGGAAGATTCTCTTTTTTAGGTAAGGGTGTCAGGGATTGGAATAAGTTATCAAGAGAAATGATTAATAATTTACCAAAAACGTTGAAAGAATTTAAAGTTAAAGTTTGTAGAGGGCAAATGTACATGGGTGAGGAAAGGGGTAAGATGGGTGTGTAGGGAAATTGCCACCGGAGCCTGTGCTCCATTGCAATTTAATTAAATAAATAAATAATAAAAAGAAGGCAGGAAAAAAATATGAGTAGTCCTAAAGATTCGGGCCCTTGAGATGACTTTATAATATGGATATCTGTATTTCCGGTAGGGCCTCTTTTCGTCGTTAACGTCAAAGAGGACTGAGGATAAAAAGCGGTAACAAAGTGTGATTTTAGAAAGGATTTCGTCTGGAGTGATTGTGGTAAACAGTGGAGGAGGAATCTGGATGTCCGGACGGGAGTTCGAACCCGCCTCTTCCCCACTTGAAGTCCCTTGCGTCACCGCTCACTCTCCACGCTTCACTTATTAACACCAGCGGAACTTTTTTCACTTTATTTGTTCTTGACAGAGCAGTAAATCGAACACTGAAAAACTTTGATTAGTTTTCCGTATCGGTTTACACTGACAAGAAGCTAAATTAATCTTGAAAATATGGTGGAACTTCTCTGTGATATTGCGCTGATATTTTACATGTAAATTACATTGAGTCAAATCAAATCAAGGCGGAGCCATCCATAATAAGAGAGTCGTGATGGAAGAGAGGTAGTAACGGCTAAATGTAATACTGGCCCAGTGGTCGGTGGAAAGAAATTCGGCTCCCTGGTGGGTTGACGCAATGATACGCGGAGTTAGAAAATAAGCATTAGTTGATAGCGTGTTCCCCGGAAACAGAAACATTAAACAAGGCACAAGAGCGTCATTTAAACGATTGTCTTAACTGGTAATTGGTGCGCGCACGTATCTGACAACTTCTAACCCGACAGCAGCTGATGATGTGGCATTAAAACAAGTGCCAGTCGCGTCTAAGGGTTCTGAAACACGTTGTATCGTCCTTGTATCTACGACGGCAGTTACGAAGCAAAAAAAAAAAAAAAAAAAAAAAAAAAAGAAAGAAACTAACTAAAAACAAAGGGTGTAGTGTTTATCTTTGTCGTGGCGTGATCCTTGGTTGATATTTGATAAAGGAGTGTTTGTCTGAGATGCAGAGTGATCTGTGGTGCGTGTCTGGTTGTGTAGTGTATGGGTGATGCCTGGACTTGGGTTCAGACACGCGCAGTATAGATACTGCGAAGCAACCTCTGAACAGAAGCGACTACTTGTTTTGCCCACAACATATTAAGTACCTAAATGAGTTGTGAGTGATTTTAGTACATGTCGGTTTAATTATTATTAATTTTAATTGCGATGGAGTCGGAGGCAATTCCCCTAGTCACCTAATCAACCCCCCCTTTTTTTAAAAAAATAATTCTTTTGTAATTGGGGTGTTAAAATACCTCCCCCATTTAATTTTCCGATTTACAAATTTTAATTTTAAATTCCCTAAGCGTTTTTGGTAAATTATTCATTTAATTTGTTCCAATCCTTGACACCCTTACCTAGAAAATAAAGTTTTCCCACTCCTATATGCATGAAATCGAGTGCCAGCTTGTGGTTATGATCACCTTTCCCCTTCCATGCACTATTCCTAATTCTTTGACCAATATCCCATCACCAACATATGCCCTGTACATTCCCAGCACTCTCTTCACCCTCCTCCTGTCCTCCAATGACTCCAAATCCAGCTCCTTTATCATATCAGTTACTGACTGGGTCCTGCGATAATTTCCACAAACAAATCTAGCTGCTCTTCTTTGCACACCTTCCAACTCCTGTATTTGAAAGCCAAAATGTGAGTCCCAAACTACACCACCATATTCAACCAGTGATCTGACCAAAGTTTTGTAACCCAACTCCCTAACTTCTCCGGTACATCCTCTCATCACCCTCTCCAGTAAATGGAATGAAGGCCTATTGTAAGGCGCCAAATTTCAAGTTAGCAGATTATAACTGCTTTGAGATGGATCCGGTAACGTAAATGGCTGAAAACTGACAACTTCGACGACCGTGTATGTTATTATTTTCCAGTGAAAATAATGAATATGATATGTTCATCCCTTACCTGACCAGTTGTAAACATCGATTCCGCACACCCTGCGGTACAAACTAATTTTTTTGCTCTTCTTTAGTCCTGTGTTAATCCGGTAGAATATCTATATCACTATTCTGTATCTTGGAGCTGTAGCAAACCGTATGTACTGGTTACTGCTTAGGGATCCCAGTCCCCTGATGTTGACGAGGCTTTGATGGGTCCCGCCTCCCAGGAACTGGGCTTGAAGCCTCTCCGATGGCCCTTGCGTCTACACAACCGCCCATGATGGGCGACTATAGGAACGCAGGATTATGTAGAGGTCATAATCGCCTATAATCGTCAGTAATCGTGAGCGATCGGTACATCAAAGGAATGCGTGCCGATGATCGTGCGCGTGTCACACACTTGCACGCAGAGGTACAAAATACGACTTTTTTCACAACCGAAAGGGATACTTTTTGCACTAGATATTCAAAGTCGCTTGATGTCTTGCGATCGAAGTTATCAAAATTCTAATGTTGGTTCTGCTAGTTTTTTGTTTATGGTCTCTCTTGGGGGGGGGGGGGGGGCATTTGTATGGACGGAGAAGTAGTCACAGGCAAGAGCTGCCTAATACCTGGCACAATAATAGGAGGCTCTGCACCTCGCCCAGTTGCGGTGAATAGTCGACACCCACCATCTGCGCTTCCTCCATCTATTTTACATGACTTTTTTGTTTTGTAGTTGATGATGCTGATTCCGATAATGGTTATGTGTACTAAGCATATAGATAGAGGCAACCTGTGTTATTTTTCTTTGCGCATCGCTTCTGCCTGACACTTACTTTATGATTTCCTGTTATTTCCGGAAGATTACGATCATCTCTTCTTTAGTAACACGGTCGCCTTTTCTTCTTTTTTTTAAATACGTTATAGAAATTATCTGATTAATGTACGATTCGTAAGCCTTTCTTTGTACTTATGATAACTTTAATTCAGTAAATTAATTATTTGACAATGTTCCGCCAACACGAACCGAAACTGCACATATAACATTTACATGGGACTTCCTTCTGAGGTTGCACGGTTCGTAAATGGAATTTGCGATGATTGAGTTCAATACCACGACTGAGCCATCAACCAAACACAACAAACAAAAACATAATTAAAACAAAACCTGAAGGAATCTATAAAATTATGAATGTGTAACATAGAGTAACTTATTATTAATCTGTGATGACCACAAGCCGCTATCACTTTGACGTCCATTTTCAACAGACACCGGTCAGTAAATAAAAATTCACAGACAGCAAGCAATGATGGTGACGATGATGGCCACTTGTTTTAATCGCCCATCAAAGCAGCCTTAAGACATCCTGACTCGAGGCGACCAGTGTCCGCACGTGCTGTGTGTCGGTGTCTGTTCACCGTGGAGTGTTGTTTGTGTGGAGGGAGGCCGCCAGGCTAAACGTCCCCATGAGCCGGGCCTCGCGGCGGGCTCGCGGCGACATGTCGTGGTGTAATTGCCGATCTCTTGCTCGGCGCCTGGGAAGAGAAGGGAGTGCGGTGGCTCCTCACTTTCTCCCGCGGTATAAAGCCCGCGGCGGCGGCCGTGTCCGCAGTCACCGACACCGCTCATCCCACAGAGCAACATGGCGGCGCCGCGCACGGTAGGCCAAACACACACACACACAGGGTGTCACTCTCTGACGCTATCGTAGCCACCTAACAAATTAGCTCACTTATTTATTTTCTGTAATAGTTCAATATGTTTTAAATCGCGTATTAAATATGAACGAAACCATGTGTTTCATTTAAATTCAGGTATTAATTATTAGTTGCTTTTTATTTATTTATGTTTGGTCGATATAGATGTTTTCATTTTTTTTTTCTTTTTCTATCAGTCTCTTGACTGGTTTGATGCAATCGTCGATCCTTCCTATCTAGCGCTAACCTCTTCATCTCTACATACCCCTTACAACCCACGTCTTCAATTATCTGCTTCATATATTCTAATGTCTGTCTTCCTCTACAGTACTTACCTTTGACTGTTCCCTCCACTAATAATTTAACCAATAATAGATGTCTCAAAATATGAGCTACCAGCCTGTCTCTTCTTTCTGTAAGATTCTTCCACAAACTTCTTTCCTCACTCGCCATTTCCAAAACTACTTCATTTCAGCAACCTTCTATAGTAACACATTTCAAATGCTTCAATTTTCCTTCTTTCTGGTATTCTCAACGTCCAAGCTACAGTGCCATAAAGTGGTGAGTTCCACACATAGAGTTTTAAATAGTTCTTTCTGAGTCAAAGGTTAATATTTGAAACAAGAAGTGTTGGAAGCCCTTTTAGCGAGTGCCATTCCGTTATTGACATCATTTCTGCTTGAGGCTGTGTCATTAGATATCACTACACTGAGAAAAGACATATGCAGCACATTACATCATCACAATATCAGGGTTAAGCGCGTTGTTTAATAGTAGTTCTGCGAACTGAAGCACCTGAAAGGAAATCGATTGCGTTCAGCTGTCATCTTGACGCGCCCTCAAGCTAGTATTCCTCATAACTGACAGCCCTGAAATTTCCTAATAGGTTCTCGTATTTTAGCTTTTTTTTTTTTTTAATTCATCGTCCCGCACAGCTTCGAGCCTCTCCAGCTTGTGCAGTGCGTCTTCTTCCATGTCACTCCTCTGTCTTGTACACTGTATTCTCTTCCCTTAATCCGCCTGTCAGAGGTCTTCCTTTGAATTTTTACGGTCCCAAGTTCACATTATCCACTTCCTTTACATCGATCATTGTCTTCTTGTGCACTCACCGCTGGAGTCTTGCTCTTTCAGTTCTCTCCTGTGTTGGTTCCTCTTTATCCGCATACCTCACCCTCTCATTTCCCAACTTGTCCAGTATTGCTGCACCAGTCCTACTCCGTCTGTGTCACCGAGTGTTGATCTCTCATTACGCATACTTCGTCAGTGTTGACACAAATTGCGTCTTGTAAATAATTTTTATCGCCCTCCTGTAGCGCCTAGGAGTCATGCGCTGCTCAGCATCTTTCATTTATTTAGATCGAGTTTTTATATGACCAATATTTCCGGTTTTCGTTTTATATATATATATATAATTTTCTTTTATAGTTGCAGTGCTAAATTCCTCCCCCAGACCTCACTTTTCCAATTTACAGATTTTAAATTCCTTAAGCCTTTTTGGTAAATTATTCATAACTTCACTTGGTAATTTTTTCCAAACCCTGACACCCTTACCAACAAAACAGAATTTTCCCACTCCCTTATGCATGAAAGCGAGCGCCAACTTATGGTCATGTTCGTCTTTCTCCTTCCATGCACTATTCCTAATTCTTTGACCAATATTCCTTCAAGCTCCATCACCAACATATGCCCTGTACATTCCCAGCACTCTCTTCACCCTCCTCCTTTCCTCCAATGACTCCCAACCCAGCTCCTGTATCGTATCATTTACTGACTGGGTCTTGCGATAATTTGCACAAACAAATATAGCTGCTCTTCTTTGTACACCCTTTAACTCATGTATTTGATAACCAAAAAGTGGATCCCAAACTACACCACCATATTCAACCAATGGTCTGACCAAAGTATGAGCTGTGTAGTAGCGGATTAGGAAAGGGACCTCAACCGTGACTCTTGCAGCATTGCGAGGGAGCCTCCAGTTGTGTGTAATCCATCACTTGCTAAGCCGGCGGACAGTGCAGAAGAAGCGGAGACATTCTCCCGGGGCTCACGACTGGTTGGGGGGTCCCCTCCGGACGTGGCATTGCTTCCTGGGACGCGTCTACCATCTCCCACTCGACCTCTCCTCTGACCTTGACGCTCGTTTAGGGCCAATACAGACGCTCAGTTTTTTTCGGTTAGATATTTTTGGACCGCGGGTGCCTGGTAACACTCTGCTCTCGTCTTCGTAAGGAGGTGGGTTCGAATCCTCGTCCGTCTATCAAGATTTGGATTTTCCCTGGTTTCCCCAAATCCAGGTTAACGCCGGTATTGATTCCTCGCGTTCCTTGTCCCCAGTTCTTTCCAGTTTCTAATCACCTCGATTCACTGATTTTAGCCAGGTGCCTCCCTAGTCGTTGTCCTGTTACTGAAAGACAGTTTCGATGGATAGAGAATACAGTGTACAACACGCGGTTGTTTGCATAACACGTACCTCGACTGAGGACTGTCTCGTTTCGGCCACTCACCAGTGCCAGTGAACTAAACCACCCATCTTGCCCGCACAATCACCTCTAATGACTCGAATCAACGTCGGTGTGGCGACCCAGCGTAACCAAAAATAAAAATAAAAAATGTTCTGGAACGACGAAGACTTAACTTTAATAAATTCCATTTGATTTCGATAGAGTATATGCCCCAACGGCAATGACCGTATTTATCATTTCATGATTTATTGTCTTAAATCTTTGAGTGTAATTAAGTATCAGCTTTAGAATATTTACTGTTGAATTTCATTAGTCTCTTCACTATATCGTTCAGTATTTCCATTGATAATTTATTGCGGTCGGTCATTCCTATAGTAAAAGCTTTATCTCTGGTGATGCGTGAAATCCACTACCAACTTGCGTTCATCGTCATGTTTTCCTTTCCATAAACTACTCCTAAATCATCCAGCAATATTCTTCGAAGCCTTGTCATCAATATAAATCTTCTACGTTCCCAGCACTCTCCTGTCTTCGAATGAATGCCATTCCAGCTCCTTTATCGTATCAGTCAGTGATTATATTCTGCAGTAAATACCAGAAGCAAAACTAGCTGTTCCATGCAACTCCTGTATTTGATACCGAAAACGTTGTTGGCGCACTGCATCACTGTATTCAAGCAATGGCCTCACCTACTACCGTTTGGGTAGGCGCATCTTACCGTCTCTGTCGATATAATTGAAGATTTATGCGTTTCGTCAGTACCAAACACGTGGTAGTAATACGTGGCGACCGAACTATCGTAGAGGACACGTGCCGTGACAGTACTGCGCTGTGTGAACGTAGTCTTTATTCTGGCCTCGCTTACCTGACGAGATGCTATCAGGCCGGAGCGGGTGTGGAGGGTTTAACGTGTCGCGTGGCGTGTGACGCCGCCAGGTGGCAGCACGCTGCACCGCCTCACCAGCAGCGAGTCTCCAACCGCGTTACAAGCAGATGAACATCGCGATGGTTTTAGTCTGCCCTGGAGGGAGTGACGGCCTCTCCGTGTTCGCCCCAGTGCCGCAGGTGTGTGCACTGTGCACCACTGTGACAGGTGTGCAGTTCACCGTAGTTTGCTGTATGCTTCCAATATTTCTTTATCCTTCCTGTGTGTCGTTTCTCACTTTTCTTTTGTCAACGCTGTTTTTTTCCTCTCACCGAGAATGTTGGACCAGCAGTAAGGCAGCACACAGGTTGGAATCCCCGTCCGTCCATCCTGATTTTGATTTACCTGGAATCATTCAACCGAATGCCATGACAGCTCCTTGAAAAAAAACCATCACCGTTCTTTGTCCGCAGATCTCATGACGAGGCGTAAAGCCATTCGGTTCTAATTCTTCTACCCACCACCCTCCCCAAGACTTCAGCTTTACTAACATTACTTTCTTCTAACTCTGCTTTTACTTCAGTAAACCAACAAATGTGTGTTTTAATAATTTATCAAAATACGTTTTTTGTTATAAAATATTTTGTTGTTTTCGCAGCCATCATATTAATATAATATAATTTGCTTACGAAATTAATGCTGCGTTGAAATACTCCGTAAGCAAATTATATTATATTGATTCGTTTTTTGTTACTCTTCCTGCAATCATTCACAAAAACTGTTCACTAAAAAGCAATTATCGTTTTGTTTCCTGGTGGAATCTGAAAGTATTTGATTTTTAATATTTGTTTTTGCAATGTTCTTTTCTCCGATAGAATCTGAAAATTTTTCATTTTTCATATTTATTTTTTTTACAAGTTATTCTCTGACATTAATTTCAGTTTTTCCTTACTCCTAGAACTCAAAGCGTTTCTCTAATTCTTCAGTTTCTGGTTTTTTCTATAGAGTTAAACTTTCTGCCGCTTGCAGACATTATCGTTTTATAATTACGATGAAACGTTCAATTTTTGCTTTTATTGGTATTGATTTTTTATTGAAACTATCCTTTCTTAATTTCATTTTTCGATATCTTAATTAATTTGGCCCCCTCTGCAGACCACGCAGCTGAGTGATGTAATTTTAATACTTTTTCCCCAGACAGTTACAACGTTACTTCTTTTTTTTTTTTTTTTAAATCTTTCCTTGTTGAGATGCTGCGAATATCCGCTACTTGTGGCTTAAATTGAATGTACTCTTTTTAAATACTTTTTAAAACGCAAAAAACTTCAGTTAACGGCGATAAATTCAGATAAATCATCTATAGCGCTCAGTTAATCTAGTTTTTGCGTACGCTTTGGCATATAATAATTCTTCTATTGAATTACACTTTATATTCCAGTGTTTTATGTTTTTATTTTCGCAGTTACCACAACAAAAGTTCTTAGAAAGAAATTTCGTTTTAAATAATACTTTTCCACCGATTAGTACTGATTGGATATCTGAACAACAATTCCACTTTAACTTATTTTATTTTTAAGTTCGCTTCACTTTTCTTTTTTCTAACGAATAAACTTCTGCTTGCGACTACTGCGAATACTATCTCATACGCAGATTAACTTTCCATTTCACATTGACTGCATAGAAACAAAAACTTTTACAATTCTCTGACGACACAGTGATTAACACTTACCTCTAATTTGCATTCTCACGTTTATTATTAAAATATGTTTTTATAAAGCTTCGTCCTGAAAATCACAATGCTCCTCTTGTCGCCAACAATTCTCCTCTGCTTCCTCGTCTCAGCCAAAGATAGTCTGCGACAGTACCTTCTACTCAGTAACCAAAGATATTATTTCGTTTGTGTTTCAGACGCTGGTAGCCGCGTGTCTGTTGTCGCTGGTGTTGCGTGACGTCATCGCTTACAGGACAAAGATCATCGTCCGCAGAGAAGGTAACTTGCCCTGTACTCACCTCCAAAAATAGTTTATAGGAAAGTAGAACCAGTGATCTAGCTAGTCCTTTGTACCACCAAAAGTAAATATCTGGTTAGTTACCTTAACGCGTCACGTGTCACTTGTCAGAATTATATATTATCCGCCTGTCATCTCATCAAATGCTTATGGGGTTAACTGAAAACTGCAAGTAGTTGAGCAAATCTCAAAATTCGATCTTTCCTTGATTTAGCTGGCTGGCGGAATGGCACTTTATCTTCAGCTAAGTTCCAAACGTAGGCAAATTGGTTCTACAGGTACGCGTGTTATCTCAAGTGGGTTAAAAGAAATCAAAATATATGTAAAATAATACCTAAAAATGTCCAACGATTATCGGGATAAGTGAGGTACGTGTGTAGTATTCGCCCATTTTGTAACAGATAAACAGAAGTTGAGAGACCTAGCAGACAAATCCGCGCACGGTGTATATGTACTACGAGTTGAAGGTCAGGATGCATACGGATCTCTCTTATTCCGACCGTTTGGGACTATTGTGCAAGAATGAGAAGGAAAAAAATCAAAGAAAGGACGCGTGTCCAGAATCCTGTCTGATCATCCTGGTTTCCTGAGGCTACCATGTGCACGAATGTTGGGATGGCTGCTTCTGAACACTGCGGTCGAAATCGTTCACGATCAGCAGTCTAAACGGGAACCTGTGAACAGATACAGGGTGATCTGAACAGGACATTTAGGTTGCTTGGTGAACACAGGATGAAGATAAATGCAAGGAAGAGCTACCTGACTATCTACACAGATAAAAAAAAACTAAATTCTGATCATGATTATAGGTCAGGGAAGGAATTGCAGGTGGAAGACTTGAAACGTAAATATCTTGGTATAATATTTGATAGCAAACTAAAGCGAAAAGGACGCACTGGGACGGAAATAGGAAAAGGTTTCTTGGAGAGAGTGATGAGGAAATGTAACAGACAATTGAAGGAATCGGGTTACGTGAGTTTAGGCAGACCATTGCTTGTATATGGTGGTGTAGTACGGGACCCACATTCTGAGTATCAAATACAGGAGTAGGACAGGATGCAAATAAAGGTTCGTAGATTTGTTTCTGGAAATTATCGCAGAATGCAATCAGTGACGGATATGATAAAGGAGCTGGAATGGGATTCTTTGGAAGACAGGAGGAGGATGAGGAGGGTCATGGGAGTGTACAGGGCATATACTGGCGATGAGGCATGGAAAGATATTGCAATAGGTATGAAAAGTAGTGCATGGAAGGGAAAAGATGACCATGACCACAAGCTGGCACTCGATTCCAGGCACAAGGGTGTGGGAAGATTCTCTTTTTTAGGTAAGGGTGTCAGGAATTGGAATAAGTTACCAAGAGAAATGATGAATAATTAATCAAACACGTTCAGAGAATTTAAAGTTGAAATATTTAGAGAGAAAATGTAGGTGGGTGCAGGAAAGGGGAAAAAATTTGTGTATGGGAAAAATGTTACCGGAGCGTACACTCCATCGAAATTAAATTGAATTGAATCACTAACATTTAAAATAATTTTACTGCAATGCATCGCACGCTCCTGTCGCTAAAAACGAGAATCTTCCTACACCCTTGTGCCTGAAATCGAGTGCCAGCTTGTGGTCATGGTCATCTTTTCCCTTCCATGCACTACTTTTAATTCTTACACCAATATCTTTCCATGCCTCATCACCAATATACGCCTTGTACACTCCCATGACCCTCTCCACCCTCCTCCTGTCTTCCCATGAATCCCATTCCAGCTTCTTCATGATATCAGTTACTGATTGATTTCTGCTGTAACTTCCGGAGGCAGATTTTGCATCCCTTCTCTCACACCCTCCAACTCCTGTATTTGATACCCAAAATGTGGATCCCATACTGCACCACCAAATTCAAGGAATGCGCTGACCAATGTTTTATAACCCAGTGAACCTTGTTTCCCCTCCGTGTTGGAGGCCTTCCTGACTGCGGTGTTTAGAGGTTTCCTGAAATCACCTAGATGAATTCTGGGACGGTCGCCAATCAAAAACACGCTTCACAGGCACACGACGACACTCAGCTTAGGACCAGCTGGGGCTCGCGTGTTGGTCACAGCATGCTCTAAAGTTCACGACACTTCCGTCGTGACTGTAAACAGTGTTGGACCAGGACGTTGTGGTGCCGAGTCCCAGTAGCCAGTCGCCATACCTAATGAATGCTACATCAGCGATCTCTGTATAATGACAAGAGCAAAGATGATGACTGCATTAAATGCGCACAGTGGAACTGCCTCGTTGATCACGGAGAAAGTAATTTCTGTAAATGCACAAGTCAGATAATTCGCTGTTTTAACTGCGTGCTTGGAGATGTACAGTGGCAAGCCTACGATACCCGAGTGGTGAAAGTTTGGCTGAAGATATTTCTCGATACTAATTTTGACTTCAGTCAATTCCTCAATCAACTTTCATTTCGTAGCACACGTGTAGAATCCGCAGTAGGGCTTTCTCTATAAACCAGCGTTCCTTGAGATGAGCGGTTAAATGCTAATCAGAACTGATGCGTCCATCCTTACGCCTGTTTCCATCCTATGCAGACTTTCTACTTACCTAATATTCCAAAGTCAGTCATTATTATACTTCACAACATTCTTGCGGATAGAAAAATGAAATTACTCTAATTAGCTTTGCGCCGTGAATTCATCCGCATCAACAATCATTTGAAATAACTTATGATTAATCTGTTAACATCTTATGCGAAGAATTTTATGAACCTATATTTAAGATCAAATCAACAAAAGAGATTTAGAAAACACATCCTTACATACGTCATGAATTTGAATATTTAACGTATTGACATTGAAATGTATGTTGATGAGCCAAAACATTATATCCAGCTGCTTAATAGAGTTTTCGTCGACCTTTGAACAGAATACAGAAGCGGTTTGGTATGGAAAGGATTCGACAAGTCCTTGGAAGTTTTTCTGAGATATATAGCGTCCCAGATGTGTTATGTGTTCTATACAGTTGAGACCGTGTTAATTTCGAGGCCAAGCATCCAGTGGCGCAGCTAGGTTGAACTGAGCTTGGGGGTCCCTGAGGTATACTTGTGGGCACCCTGAACTTGGGGGCCCCCCGTGTACGGCACCACCTAGCCCTCCGTGAGTTCACTAACACGCTCCTAGAACCAATGTTGCGCGATTCTGGCAATGTGATACGGGCAGTTATCCAGCTGGAAGATGCCATCGCTGTAGATGAAGACATGAAGCATGAAGGGATCTCGTTGATCACAGATGTTAGGTGTCTTCGACCACGTGAATGTGCCCTCACCGACCATGAGGTGGTGCATGTTTCGAGTAACTGGATACGAATGTCGTCCTGCTGTAACAACAAACGTGATTCATCCGACCAGACGACACGTTTCCATTGATCCAAGGTCCAGTTTCGATGATCTCGTGACCACTGCAATGGTATTTGGCGATGTCGTTGGGGCAGCAGGGGATATGCTGCAGAACCTCATGTTCAGCAATGTGTGCTGAACGGTGCGCTCGGGAACACGTGTGCTTGCAGCAGCAATGTTCTCTGCCGTCACATTTGTCAGAGACCTCCCTCTGTCGTGCTTTACAGAGCTGTGATGTGGCGTGGTTGTCCACCACACTATCGCCTACTCGTGGTTTCGCCGTCCTACAACCACTGTGCATTGATGCTCACTACAGTAGCACGTGAACAGCCGACCAGCCTCGCCGTTTCCGAGATGCTCGTTCCCATGCGGAAACAATCTGCCCTCTGTCAGTGTCAGTTATGTCAGTGGACTCCTCCATTTGCCTCACGCATCACGGCTATAATGACTAAATTTCGGTAAGCATATACTATCACGCGGTTTCCGCTACTGCTGTCAGGCGAAAACGTGGAAACCGTCCGACTCGTTTCATAAGTCCTTCAGTAAATTCCGGTTGAAGTTGGAGATAATTCACTTCCAACATTTGGAGCAGTGCTGTCTCTTGAAAAGAGAAAATGCTGACAGTTCCCTGTACTGATTTTACTTGTTCATCAAACTGTTATATTTTCCCTTCTTTTTATGCTTCGCCTAAAATACACTGATCACTCAAAACATTACGACCAACTACTCACCAGCATATTGCTCCACCTTTAGAACGCAGTACACAGTGATTTGGCGTAGCATGTATTCTACAAGTCCTTGGTAGGCTTCCAGAGGTATCTGACTCCAGATTTCTACTCACACGTCATGATTCCCTTAAATTACAGACCATAGCTTTGTGGGCGAGGTCCCTGGGAATGAGCATCCCGAAAACGAAAAGGCTGGTCGGCTGTTCGCGTGCTACTGTAGTGAGCATCTATGCTCAGTGGTTGAAGGACGGTGAAACCACGAGTAGGTGACAGTGTGGTGGACACCCACGCCACATCACAGAACGTGGAGGTACAGGCTTGCCCGCTCTGTAAAGCAGGATAGGGGCTGATCTGAGGCAGAATCGAGATTCTTGTGCTTTGAAACACTTCTTTTTTTTTTTTTTTTTGTAACTGCTTTACGTCTCTTTTTAACATCGAGGTCTTTAGAGACGGGAAGGATGGGGGGCAAGGATGGGGGGCAAGGAATGGGAAGGAATTCGTCCATGGCCTTTTGAAGGAAGCATCCCGGCATTTGCCTGGAGTGATTTGGGGAAACCATGGAAAACCCAAATGTGGATGCCCGGACGGGGATTCGAGCCGCCGTCCTCCCGAATGCGAGGCGAGAACGCTAACCGTTACACCTCCCCGCTCGGTTTCTGGAAGCATCATAATTGTACTCTTCCATCAGATCTGCCACAGATCACCCCTATCCCGCAAGCCTCCGACCTCCACGTTCTGTGATGTGGCGAGGGTGTCCACCACATTGTCGCCTACTCGTGGTTTCACCGTCCTTCAAACACTTTCCATGGATGCTCACTACAGTAGCACGCGAACAGCCAATGAGCCTTTCCGTTTCCGAGATGCTCGTTCCCAGGTGCCGCGTCCACAGTCCACTGGCCCGTAATTTAAGAGAATTTCGTGACCAGTACGTAGAAATCTGGTATCAGATACCTCTGGATGCCTACCAAGGACGTGTAAAATCCATGCTATGCTGAATCCTGCTGTATTGCGTTCGAAAGGTGGACCAAGATACTAGTAAGTCACAGTGGTCAATTGTTTTAGCTGATCAGTGTAAGTTTCGTGTTGTTGTATTGTGGTTCGTCTATTGTTTCCCACCCACGAAACACCTAGTCAGTTGAGTTGTAGATGGCTTAATCAAATTTTGCAATTGCTTAAATGATAGCTATTAGTTCACACTTAGTAAACGGATTAGGGCGATCCTAACGTTGTCCGTATGTCACAGCGCCTTCCTCCAGCTACGGGGCACCTTCCTTCGGAGGCGGCGGAGGTGGCGGAGGCGGATATCCAGGCGGTGGAGGCGGCGGTCGCGGAGGCGGCGGTGGCCGACCCTCCAGACCATCCTCCAGCTACGGAGCTCCAGGCCGCGGAGGCGGCGGGGGCGGCGGGGGCGCTCGACCACCGGCGCCACCCCCGTCTAGCAGCTACGGCGCTCCCTCGTCCGGAGGCGGAGGCGGCGGTTTTGGCGGAGGCGGGGGCGGCGGTTTTGGAGGAGGCGGAGGGTCCTTCGCCTCGGCGCCTTCGTCCAGCTACGGCGCGCCGTCCTTCGGAGGCGGCAGCTCCTTCGGCGCGTCTTCGTCCTCGTCTGCTGGATCGTCCTTCGGCGGATGGTCGTCTTTCGGAGGCGGGTCATCCTTCGGAGGTGCCTCATCCTTCGGAGGTGGATCGTCGTTTGGGTCGGCTCCGTCCTCCAGCTATGGAGCACCGTCATCGGGAGGCGGAGGCGGTGGCGGCGGAACTTCGTCGTACATGTACACGCTGAGCTACCCGGCTCCAAGCGCAGGGGGCGGGGGCGGAGGTGGCGCCGGAGGCGGAGCGCCGTCTTCCAGCTACGGAGCACCTTCAAGCGGCGGTGGGGGTGGGGGTGGAGGGTCGTTCTCCGCCCCTTCATCTAGTTACGGCGCCCCATCGGCTGGAGGCGGCTCTTGGAGTGGCGGCGGCGGCGGCGGCGGCGGCGGCGGTGGTGCTCCTTCATCTAGCTATGGCGCTCCATCGGCTGGGGGCGGCTCGTGGAGTGGCGGCGGCGGCGGCGGCGGTGGTGGTGCTCCTTCATCTAGCTATGGCGCTCCATCGGCTGGGGGCGGCTCGTGGAGTGGCGGCGGCGGCGGCGGTGGTGGTGCTCCTTCATCTAGCTATGGTGCCCCATCGGCTGGGGGCGGCTCGTGGAGTGGCGGCGGCGGCGGCGGTGGTGGTGCTCCTTCATCTAGCTATGGTGCCCCATCGGCTGGAGGCGGCTCGTGGAGTGGCGGCGGCGGCGGCGGTGGTGGTGCTCCTTCATCTAGCTATGGTGCCCCATCGGTTGGAGGCGGCTCGTGGAGTGGCGGCGGCGGCGGCGGCGGCGGCGGCGGCGGAGGTGGTGCTCCTTCATCGAGCTACGGCGCCCCATCTGGTGGAGGCGGCTCAGTTGGAGGTGGGGGCGGTGGCGCTCCTTCTTCGAGCTACGGTGCCCCATCTGGTGGAGGCGGCTCATTCGGAGGCGGTGGCGCTCCTTCTTCGAGCTACGGCGCCCCATCTGGTGGAGGCGGCTCATTCGGAGGCGGTGGCGCTCCTTCTTCGAGCTACGGCGCCCCATCTGGTGAAGGCGGCTCCTTCGGGGGCGGCGGAGGCTCCTCTTCAGCTCCCTCTTCGAGTTACGGAGCACCCTCCAGCGGCGGCTTTGGAGGCGGATCTGGAGGCGGCGGTGGAGGCGGTTTTGGAGGCGGAGGTGGAGGTGGCGGTCGAGCGCTGTCTTCCGTGGCTACAGTCTCATTTAAACTCGGGGGTGGCCGTGGGGGCAGTGGCGGCGGCGGATATAGTTCTGGAGGCGGTGGGGGTGGTTACAGCTCAGGAGGTGGCGGAGGCGGTGGTTATAGCTCTGGAGGCAGTGGAGGCGGTGGTTACAGTTCCGGGGGCGGCGGAGGTGGTTACAGTTCTGGGGGCGGTGGAGGCGGCGGTGGTTCTGGAGGCGGAGGCCAGGCCTATGACAGTAATGGCGGCTACGTGTACTGAAACCACCTGCCACCTGATCGTCCATCCACCCAATACCGAGATAGGTCGAATTGTCTCTGGATTACTAACTCCGATCTTATTTTGTTGTTTGAGTAGTCTTTACAGCCAAAGTTTTTTAACCGGTAGAGTAATGTAATTTGATCTAAATTAAGAACCTTTTTTACTTTTTGTGTGTTTGTTTAGTATTTGTGTGTATGTGTGGCCACAGTGTAATCAGTCTGCGTTGAACCTCCGCGCAGTCGGTAGGTCTGGCACCATCACTTACCTGCCTCAGTCGTCGGTCACGCGAGTTGCAATCCGCACTGTGGATTTATAACTTATTGTTTAATGAGTTTGATGTTTGCCGCTACGCCTCAGAAATGTCAGCCACGATACAATTTGGTTTTGCGTTTGTGTAAATGTTAGTAAGAAGACAATGCTAGCGAAAATCTGTTGAGTTTTGTGTGACTTATTTCTTAGACGTTACTGGCTGCATCGTCAGGAACTTTTTTATTTTTCCCATGATTGTTATTGTATATATTTTGTATGTTTTTTATATAAACACATCTATTTTGTATGAGAAAAATAAAAGTTTTTTTTTACAATACAAGTGTTATCTATACTTATCATCCAAGTAAAAGTTCACACCACACCAGGAAGAATCACACAAATGCGATGGGCTTGAGGGAAGTGATTTTATTGATCTTGAGCTATTTCGATATTTTGATAGGCGCCGTTTAGACGCCGCCTATTGAACACTAATATTCTTTATTCCTCCAACAATACATCGAACGAGTGTCAGCTATATTACAGTATGACTACAAATGGATGTTGACATTCAGTTTTTATTGTTTTAACACATGGCTATAAAAAAATTGATCTTTTTATTTTATTTCACACATCAAAATGTTTATAAATGTGATAATTTTATTGCATTGGACACCATTATAATCACTGTTTGAGAAACACCTAAACGACAGAGTACTTGTTTCTACTGATTGGTGCTGATTGTGCTGTTCCCATCTGATTCCCTATTGGTCTACGATCTACTAGACGACGCGTATTACGGGATAGGGCTGCCTCGTTTGAACGTTCGTCTGCCGTATGAATGAAATACGATTTTGATGCAGGATTAATAGTAGAGATGTATTTGGCGATCGAGTTTCGTGACAAAATCCTTAATTAGAACAATTTTAGTGATTTTTTCGTAAAAATTAGGTTAATTTGTAATAAGTTTATAAATTTTTTTAATCAGGTTGAAGCTAAATTTTTCTTTTAAGCAGTTGAACCTTAGATTAACTAGGATTGGCAGCCATCTTGATTTTGGTTTTCCATAGTTTCCCGAAATCACTCCAGGCGAAAGCCTGGATGTCCTTCAGAGACCCATGGCCGAATTCCTTCCAGTTCCTAGCCCTCGGTCGTTTCCCGCCTCTAATGAACTCCATATTGAAGAAGCACAAATCCAAAAAAACAACATGGTTAGCCGCCTAAATCTTGCAACAGTGAAGGGTTGCAGCATGTTTTCTTATGGCGTACTCCTCACATCAAAGTTCTCTTTCCTTTATTAAAAAAGTAAAGAAGCAGCTATGTAATCGAAAATATTTATTTTTAATTACTTAAAAATTAAAATTTTCTGACAAAAAGTAAAAAAAATTAGTAACTTCAAATTTACTGAAAATAAAAAACAAAGAAAAATAAATCAGAGGGACGGTTGAGCTTGCATTTGTTTTTACAAGATTTCCAATTGGTTGGATATTAGAAAGTACCCGGCGTAAAGCATTGGCAATCTGGAGTTGGCTTCGATAGTTTGATTTGTAACAAGATCCGCCAAGGCAAATTAAAATATTTATTTTGTATATATAGAATACAAAATGAATGTTAAGGTTCTTTGGCAGCAAGGAGAATAGTCAATGAGATTATATAATAGAAAGTTGGAGACTGGATTGTGGAGGACTTGATAGAGGAAGAATGCAGGGAATTGATTTGTATGGATGGAATGAAAGTAAACAAGCAGATCTAGAAGATCTGAAATTAATTGTTATGCCTGGCAGCCAGGGAAAATATTGGCGTATTTGAAAGTTGTTAAATGTTGAATATTAATAGTGTACAGTTGCATAAATCATGTTATATTATAAGAAGAATTTTGAAAAGATTTTTTATTGTTATTGATTATTTGAAAAGTAGAAATCGATATATAATTTCAGGTAATAGTATAAGAGTTATTTTCATGTGATGAAAAATATGAACATGATTTATATCCGGAAAGTATAACGTGAAAATACATCTTGGTGTAAACAGATGTTAAAAGACGTATTTCCTCACTGGCAGAAGGTGTAAAGATCCACTTTAAGGTAAAGATAATGTTGTTGAAATATATGTAATTGTCGGTAACAGAAAAGTAGGATTTGCATATTGTGTAATTGAAGCATTAAAGGTAAAAAGTATTAGTTTAAGTAAATGAATTTCATAAGCCAGTATGTAGGTTATGGGATTCACTGTGACGAGAACCGAAAACTTTGTTTCGCACAAATAAGTGCTCGAGGAAGATGAACATTTCGAAAGCTGAAGTGCTGCTATTCCGACTTTTTGCGTTTTACGAGTTGCAACTTGTCGGTACTAGCAATGACGTCACAGAGGCCACTGTCGCGCATGCGCAATCCCTAGTTGACGTACCTTTAACGCAGGCAAATATATTCTGTTGTGAAGAGGATAGATTTGGTTAGATTTAAATCGTTAAAAGAAAAAATAATAGTCCTTCACTTGATTAAGAAATGTTTAAAATAACTCTACTTAAGGCTACTTACTGCACGATTTTGCATAGCAACTCGGTCGCCACGTATATCTCTGGAAGCAGATTTCCCTTAAAATCCAATTTCTACAAAATGGCAGATGAACGGATAAATTACGCAGTCGGATAGACTTGCAGCACATGCGTTTCGTATGGAGAAAAGAAAAAATCGCTAATCAGTCGATGGCATTTGTAGCAGAAAGAGGCAGGTCATTTGATGGCGCCTACCGTAATAAAATAAGCTCGGTAAGAGAAAACTAACTCCAACAAGCGTAAAAATAACCATTTCTCCTAACGTTTACATAATATACTAAGTTTCATATATAACAAATAACAGCAAATAGATTCGTCTCAACCTCAATATTCAACAGTCTAACAAATACAATTGTTTTATAAAATAAAACGAGACGTATTTTAACATGTAGATAAATTATATACTTAATCCAACAACTTTTCAACGTAGTGGTACAGGAACATAAAAAATAAGTCAAGCATTCTTTTTTTAAAAATATCACATGACCCAGACCACATGAAGTAATCCAGCGATTCTTAATTTTGTGTAGGTTTCGCACGATTACATTTCTGGATCCAAAGATTATCCAAAGTATACTCCTTATTGCTGAAAACAGAGAAACATACCTTCTCTCACTGACGGGATTGTACCAATATACAAGAATTGGTTTTGAAATTCTTTTTATCCTACTAACCATAATTCACGATTCAACTTAATAGGAGTTGCAGCGATGTTAAATCTTTGGGAAATGCATTTTCACCAGCAATGGGTTACAGACATTGTTGATAAGAGGTTACTAATACGCTAATGTAGACACACCACCTGTAGATAGATTATACAAGATTATTTCACACACAGCACAACTAGTAAGACATAGAAGCTCATAAATACATCGATTTCGTCAACAGCAAATTAAAGTTATTAGTAATTATAGCCTTTAACAAGTCAATAACACTCATTTCAGTATTGAGAATAGACATTCATCATTTACAACAAAAATAAAACATTCATGTTAACGAATGGTAACTCTATCTGTGACTCCAATTTAAAAAGCTTTCGAGGTACAAGGAGGTGCTCAGCCACGGACATCCAAAAGACGTAAACTGGCGGTCCTCCCCGTGCCTCCCCCACTAAGTGCCACCTCTCACTACTATTATACCCTTATTTTTATTGTTTTTTCCTCTTAATATCACACTCAAAATATATGTATGTATATATCTATATGTAGACATGACTACGTCGTAGTATTTACAGTAACAACGCTAATACTGAGGCGTCAGTATGCAGGTGACTGAACTGGTCGTTGCTATCTAGAGTGACGTGCTGCCCCCTGGATTGTGCGTCGATGTCTTCCGAGGGACGCGGATATCTGCGACTCTAATCAACACCCAGGACGTGAGACTACTAGGTCCTGCAACGGTCGCCATATGCATCTACGTAAGGGATATCCATTCGAAAAGCCTCTGATTACTCAAACAACTTGTGTTGTTTCCAGATTTGCACTTCAGAATCTGCTGATTCTTAAGTGTTACAGACCTTTTGGTGGCTATGACGTTTTCCCATCGGCAGTTTAACTACTTACATTGAAATTTTGAATTCTTCCCCCCCTCCTCCCCGAAAAATGGGGTGTAATTTTGCGCGGTATGCGATGCTCGTAGCTGTGTGTGGTGCCGCTCAGAGCGTGGTCTGGCGCTCCTTGGAGGAGGCTGGCGCACCACCTCCGCCGCCCCCGCCGCCCCCACCGCCTCCGGGCACGCCGCTCCCCACCGCGGCTCGAAGCTTCTCCACCTAACAACAAACAAACAAATAAATAATCATATAGCTCTCTGCATTCACTTCTGCTATATTCTGTGACAGATCAAACAATTTGCTACGTACGATTTTTTCCACATTAGATCGTCTGACAGGGGAGGCCAAGTTGATAGTATGGCACTAGATCTTTCTAAGGCATTTCACAGAGTAAGCCAACAAAAGGTTTTAAATAAACTGAAATCTATTGGATTGGATGAAAAAGTTACTTGCTGGGTGGACGAATTCTTAAAAGTCAGCAAGCAAAGTGTCAGAGTAGGAAATACATTATCAAAAGACATGGAAGAAAATATGGGAGTGCCACTGGGTAGTGGATTTTGTCTTTTGATGTTCATTATTCTAATGAATGACTGTGTTGATTGGTGACGAGCAAAATTTATTTTTTTTGCTTATGATATAATGGTATACAATAGTATCAAAACAGGTGAATATTGTTAACAGCTGCAGGGTGACATGGATAGAATATCTAAATTGGTAGGTCAGCATGGAATGAAGATAAATGCCATGAAGATACAGTTTATTAGGTACACAGATAAAAAAAACTAAAGGTTAATTATAATTATAGGATTCGTCAGAATTGCTTGTTGAAAGTTTGAAGTGTAAATATCTTGACATAACGTTTGATAACAAACTCAACTGGGCAGAGCACATTGGGCAGGTGGTAGGAAAAGGTTACAAAATCCTTCATTTACTGGAGAGGGTGATGAGAGGATGTACCAGAGATGATAGGGAATTGAGTGACAAAACTTTCGTCAAACCATTAGTTGAATATGGTGGTGTAGTTTGGGACACACATTTTGGCTATCAAATACAGGATTTGGAAGGTGTGCAAAGAAGAGCATCTAGATTTGTTTGTTAAAATTAGCACAGGACGCAGTCAGTAAGTGATATGATAAGGGAGCTGGATTTGGAGTCATTGGAGGAAAGGAGGAGGGTGAAGAGAGTGCTGGGAATGTACAGGGCATGTGTTGATGATGGGGCTTAGAGGGTTTAATGGTCAAAGAATTAGGAATAGTGCATGAACGGGAAAAGGCGACCATGTCCGCAAGCTGGCGCTCGATTTCATGCAGTGGGAAAATTTTCTTTTGTTTTCCAGCGATTTGAACAAATTACCAGGTGAAGTTATGAATAATTTAACAAAAACGCTTAAGAAATTTAAAATTAAAATTTGTAGATCGGAAAAGTGAATGAGGGAAGAGTTTAACATTGCAACTATAAAAGATAATTTTTTAAAAAAATATATATATATATATAAAGGTGTAATTAGATGAGTAGCGGAATTGCCACCGGAGCGTTAACTACATCGCAATTAAATTAATAATAACAATAACTGCGCTGACTACGCAGTCAAGATGTTGGCAGGCGTCGGATTTCACGAACCGCGTGAGGAACGCAGGTTAATGACCTCAGCTAGCTGCAGCTCCTCTGCAGGTTGACGTCACTCGTGATTGGCCTGTTCAGTAATGACGGAGACTGTTCTAGACTGTGGGCATCTTAAAACTCGTGACATCCTTTATGCTTCCCTTGAGGGCACTCCGCACATATTCCGCTACAGATAACGCACACACGGTTCAGGCTTTGTGTTTGCCTCAACTAATCATTTTGTTTTTATTTGATACTATATGGTGCCCCCGACGTCGTTCGTGTTTGTAAAGAATTTTGAATGATAACTACCGGCATAGAACCACCATTGTGTAATACCACACACAAACACCAGTGGTCTTCGGTAGGTAGTTGTGGCTGGAAGGTGAAATATAGGGACACACCTGTCTTTCGTCGAAATATGAAAATGTCCCGGATCGACCACATTTAACAATTCTTTTTATTTATGGCTTTACGCCTCTTTGACGTCGTTAGAGGCGGGATATGACAGGGGACAATTAACGGGAAGGAATTCGTGCATAGCCTTTTTGAGTCAAGCAACCAGGCATTCGCTTGGAGTGATTTGGAAAACTCAGTTCTGGATGGCCGGGCGAGGATTCGAACCGCTGTCCTCCCGAATGCGAGGCCAGAGCGTTAACCGCTCAGCCACCGCGCTCGGTACTTTCAACCATCATGTCTCCCACACCCTCCCAGCTCGCGGCCAACAGAGTGTACGATGAGAAAATCTATGCTACTACCACACACAAACACCAGTGGTCAGCGCGAGGCACGGGTGGCTGCGGGATGAAATATAGCGACACACACGTCTGTTTCGTGTACATACATAACTTTCTCTCATGTTAGGTGTGGCGTTTATTTTGGAGGAGGTCTTTAGTAAAACTGGAATGGGAGATTTCCTTACTTCGAAGTGTTTAGTATTTGGTTTGCTTGCGGTATCAAGACTCCTAGAACCAGCAGATATGCGTATTACCCGTATGTTAGACATTTACAATGAATGGACTTTACGGCACCTCGCGTTATGCTGCAACATATTGACACTCTGTGGTTAAGAACCCGTGCGGTCTGAATCAACTCGCTTCATTTTACCAGAAGAACGCAGTAATTCTGAGAAGAAGAGCGCTCCAAGTGATTACTCTCCATAACACAGTCACAGAATTTCCATTACAAATTCGCCATGGTGGTAGATAATTAATGTATTTAGTCCACCATCCCAGCAGATATAACATAAAATTTTTACTGGTCGAAAGGTAGGAAGTGATTAAAATTTTTTTGGGGTTAGTGAGTATGTAATAGATAAGATATGGGTCAATTCAATCATTTTGCGTATCAAATACAGGAGTTGGAGGGTTTGCAAAAAAGGGCTGCTAGATTTGTTTCTGGAAATTATCGTAGGATGCAATCAGTGACTGTATGATAAAGGAGCTGGAATGGGATTCATTGCAAGACAGGAGGAGGATGAGGAGGGTCATGGGAGTGTACAGGGAGTATACTGGCGATGAGGCATGGAAAGATATTGGAGTATATATGGAAAGTAGTGCATGGAATGGAAAGATGACCAGGACCACAAGCTGCCATTCGATTTCAGGCACAAGGGTGTGGGAAGATTCTCTGTTTTAGGTAAGGGTGTCAGGGATAGAATGAGTTACCGAGGGAAATGATTAATAACTTACCGAAAATGTTGAAAGAATTTAAAGTTAAAATTTGTAGAGGGCAAATATAGGTGGGTGCAGGATAGGGGGAAGATGGGTGTGTGGGGAAATTGCCATCGGAGCGTGTGCTCCATTACAATTAAATTAAATGTGTAGATTACTTGTTTCACCTGGAGTACGGACTGAGTCGGAGTGTCTGGTCTCATAAAAGTGACCTTGTAGTTGACTTGGTGGTCGAAGTACGATACACGAACA
Source organism: Vandiemenella viatica (assembly GCA_031002005.1). Taxonomy (NCBI): domain Eukaryota; kingdom Metazoa; phylum Arthropoda; class Insecta; order Orthoptera; family Morabidae; genus Vandiemenella; species Vandiemenella viatica. Next base: position 2,214,929 of record JARYHS010013630.1, on the reverse strand, counting down.
AGATTAACAGCAGATATAACAAGGATACTGAAAATGCATAATTATACATCATAGTTTGTCTGTTATCCAACGTTTAAAACAGAAACTTCGCTCTGAACTATCATTTCTCCATCGTTATTGTCTCCATTCGATTGGTGTTGTCCCAAAACCATTCAATACACCCGTATCAACCTACGACCTCAACTTAGACAGCTCTACGACTTCAAGTGTTACCTCTATTTGTGATTTAACCAATCTTGTACGTCTTAAACGGTGATCCAACATCAAACTTCTTCTTTCCTGCACAATGGGTTCATATTATACGAGTACTATTAGCGACGTACACTTACTTCAAGAGCTTCACTTTTCCTTCTTTCTCGTCGAATTTTCACTAACCTAAAGTGCAGCCGGCCCCGGCGGTGTAGTCGCTAGCACGCTGGCCTCGCATTGCAAGGGCTGCCGGTTCAAGTCCGGCCTCGGGCGGGGATAGTTTTAATGAACTGCTGTGTTCGAATTGTGCTGTCCTAACTGTAGCGTACACAGCTGGCTAAATGGTCGCGAAGACAGAAGGCTATTACTTTTTTAAAAAAAGAAGCTAAAGTGCAGTGCTCCGTAGACACGGTGCTGTGGAGTTGTTTCCCAGTGCTGCTGACCACGCTGATCTGATAGCAGCGCCACGCGGCGGACACCGTGACTCTCTGCACTGTGCGCTTTCATCGTGATTGTTCTTCCCACACACAATGAAAGCTACTATCATACACCTGGCAAACGCAGTTCACTTCAAGCCTTTGATTCTATAATTCGGATACTTTTACCTAGAAGTACTAATCCAGAAAAAATGTTAAGCCACAAACGAATCTCATTTTTTGGAGTCCAAACAAGAAGGATGTTGGATTACACATTGTTTCATAAAGTATAGCCGACTTGTTGTTACAAACAATTGATCTCAACATGCTTCTGATCTTCCTGGCGAATAAATTACCGGAAATATTTCTGCTCGAATGGGTTTCCGGTTCAGAGCTCGTGGAGGTCGGAACACAGCGAGCGTGGTCGACTCGCATTCGGGAGGACGCCGGTTCAAATCTCCGTCCGGTCATCCAGGATTGGGTTCTCGAAACCAGTTCAACTGAATGCCAAGGCGGTGGCTGAATCCCCGTCTCCTACCTGCTCTAATCATCTCGACGTCGACGAGCCGTAAATCCTAGAGAGAAAAAAAAAGTTTGGAATGTGGTCGAAAAGCTGCCATATTGTCGCTGGTGCATCTGATGGTCAGCCGGTTGAGGTAGTGATCACCACATCCAACATCAAACAAGTATCTCAGTCCCGTAACGGCCGCCATTGGCTCATATAGGAATAAAACATGAAATGGCGTAAGTAACATCAAATACGATGGCCAATACATCTGTAGCAACCGCGATCGGAACCCCATGTTAGTGCCTGTGACGTCACTCTATCTGCTGGCATAAGTCTGTTTACTCTGAACAGTAGTTTTTGATTGTAATGACGACGTCATGCCAGCACAGCACTGGCTGTGGATATTCTACCGAGTTCTGCGTCAAGCCGTACGTCAGTGAATCACATTGCGATCATCCTCTGTTATCGTTGCTGGCCTGAGGAGAACTTGTGAGCAGACGAGACCTTCGGTCTCGACTCTCGTGCTAAACATCTCTTCAGATGTTTATTCTCTATTTGTACCATTGCAGGTATTACAAGTCCGGGTGGTCGTAATAACCTCATCACAGCGTTTCTACTGGCTGCGCGATCCTCTCCTTGACCGCTCCAGGTTGTGTTTGGATTTGGCCAGATTATTACATGGAAGAAAGATTCCAATACGTCACAGATGCGTCTCTAACAATGATTCATCACCAAGTATGTCAAGTACTATTATGTCCTTTTAGTAACGAGCTGACCAGAGTTCCAACCCATTCGCTTGTCTGCTTTTTACTTAACGGTCTGTCTGTGCTGACACCGTGTTGATCTGGTCGTACGTCATACCTTCGTTGTACTTCGATTTAATAATCTGTTGTAAACTTGAGAGATGCCGTCGGGTTGTGTATAGATCTCTCTGATACTTCGGCCGTATTGAGCGTCTCCTTAACTTAGGTTGCTGTTGCAGGTAGTGCACTCGTGCCGTGTCAGCTGGTTGTAGTCAGCTGACCGAGACTCTCTGCCATGCTCGTGTCGACCTCAGCCACATCGCTACAGCGTCGACATAAACTTGTCTGACAGTAGTGATCACCGTATCAGCCGTCTCAGATTCTGCTGCGGTCGAAGGCACGGTACCTGTATATTTGACGGTCTCCATAGACACTGTGAGTTGCAGCCAAAGAATTCCACGATGTTTCTGTAGTGTTCCGTGCCAGGAACTGATTTTCTCTGGATCTTCCTCTCCACCTGTTGCGTTTACTCTGCCAACATGCTGCCCCTCAACAAGGTTCCAAACAATGAAAGGTAATCTTTTCATTTGATTTTTCGCTTTCTGGATTTTCCATTTTTAACTATTTCATTTATCCTTGGTGGTTTTTATTTTCTTTTCCCTTCATATCCTGTTCCTCATCTTTAAGTACTGTCTGTATTTGTCTTTTTCCAGCGCACTCCTTTGCTTCTCTTCTAGAGCTAAAACTGATAAGAAAAAAAAAAATCCTTCTGTCAACTATATCGTCATAGCTTTCAGACTTGGTGTAGAAATGAATATTTCAGGTTCAGTTATCTTCTGTACAGTTTCAATAAAAGTGTCCGGTTATTACCAAGAAGTAGCTTCCCTGTCGATTCAGCTGGTCAGTTATCTTCTTAAACATTTATAACTCACTGGCTAATAATTATAGCTTATTTAAAAACTTTAATATATTCCAAAGCTTTCCAGCAGTTAATACATTCAAGGCAGTCTCACGTCTTCCTTCAATGTTTTTTTTTTTTTGCTCTTCCTTAAATTCTTCCACAACCACGTTCAGTAATAATCGGGTACCAACGATATTGCTTATTGCTTCCCTCTGTGTCTCTGTCAATCACGACCAGAGATCAGCCTCACGAGTCAAAGACGATGTTACTCTTGAGCTCTTTGAAACTGCGACTGTTAATTGTTTTTAAATGATCAATTAAGTACTCTCACACTTCTGATTGTTTAGCGACACGTAATTCTCACCCAGGAATTACCTTTGAGGGCGATGCCATACCACGTACTGTTCATGTTTGGAGCACAAAGCCACACAGACAACATGTCGACGAGGTTAACTTTCAGGCGAATAAGGTTTAGTCCCAGGCAACCAGGTGGACAATAAAGAAATTACATCACCTTCCAGAAAATATGTATTTAATCATCTCACCGATAGTGATGGAATTACAGTGTAAAATCCAACAAACACTGGCCTTTTAATATTCATTTTATCTTTAGGTGTCAACAATCTCCGCGCTCACTGCACAGTCACTCGTCGACATACACACACGGTGAGTGAGCTAGCTGTAGCCTACAAACAAGAGGGGCGGGGACAGCCAAGCGCAGTACGAGGTGCCTGGCAAAAAAAAAAAAATAAAAAAAAAAATGTGCGAGTGGATATTTTCCCCGGGTACCGATGAACAGAATAAAAACCAAAGTTGTGATTCTCAGCTAGCAACATCCGAAGCTGTACACCAGATCAAGACAGCAGAGTCAGCTGTCGAAACGTTGTCTTTTCAAGACACTATCCGCCTAAAATCCTGTGAAGATTTCATTAAAAAAAAAAAAAAAAAAAAAAAAATGTGGATCACGTTACTAAGACAGCTCCAAATGCAGAATCAGTGTCAAATGGCGGCATTCTGCGAAAACGTAAGAGGGAGCTCTAAACGGAAAGGAAGAGAGACGGATGTCAGGTGGTTGGGTGTGCTAACCATCCAGGACGAGGTGTGGAACTAATCACTCCGACGTAGCATCCGCACGCTGGAACATTACTGGAACACAAGTGCTGAGAATTAGATGAAACACCGTCAGCGGATAGGACATTGGACTGATGACACGGGGGAAGCGATAACGATTTCATAACTTAAGTTACCAGTGGTAAATATATACCAGTTGTAAATATTGTAATAAACACTATGCATAGCTGCATAGCAGATAAAGGGATGTAAGGGTTTTGGAGAGACTATATTAGCCTTTTACAAAAGAATGTCAACCTCTCCTTCACGTGATGCACCCTGTTTGCACGGACGAGGCTCTCGCGACTGAATGGTTCCCGGTATAAGGAGTCACCCACTGCTTGCCAACGGTCTCCAAAAGGAGGGCGGAAAGAGCGGGGAGTGGTCCAGGGCACCCTCTTGCCCTTGGGGTTCCAAACGCCTCCTAATGGCGTATGAATCAGAAATGATCAATGGCATGGGGATGCAGAAGGCAAACGGAAACCGATGCACTAAAAACCCAAAGGGTCCTTTCAAATTACATATATCATGATGGCTTCTTCCTGGATAAAATATTCCCTTAACCAGATCTCCGGGTAGGGACTACTCAGAGAGGAGTCATCAGAATGGATAGAAACATTCTACGAGTCGGAGCGTGGAATGTTAGAATTCTGAATAGGGCAGGCAGGTTAGAAAACTTAAAAGGGAGATGGAACGAATTAAGTTAGATGTTGTTGGGATTAGTGAGATTAAATGGAAAGACGCACATGATTTCTGGTAGGGGAAACACGGGATAATTAGCACACAAGCTGTCAATGGAGTCACTGGTGTAGGATTTGTAATGAACAAGAAAGTAGGGAAACGGGTGAGTTATTATGAACAGTTTAGTGACAAGTTTATTTTGAAGAGTTTAGAAACTAAGTCCGCCCTAACCACATTAGTAAAAGTGTATATGCCAATGTCACAGGAGGATGACGAAGAAATAGAGAAAATAAACGCCGAAATTGAAGAAATAATTCATTACGTGAAGGGGGAGGAAAATCTAATAATCATGGGCGATTGTAATGTAATAGTGGGAGAATGAAAAGAGGCGAATACTGTAGGAAGTTTTGGTCTAGGAGCAAGAAATGAGCAAGGAAGCAGGTTCTTAGAATTTTGTAAAAGATATAAGCTAGAAGTGGCAAACACACTGTTTAAGAACCATGCAAGAAGGATATACACCTGGAAACGTCCTGGGGATACAGGCAGATTATATCATGGCCAAACAGAGATTCAGGATCAAGTTCTAGACTGTGTACCCATGAGCAGACATAGACTCGGACCATAATTTGATAGTAATGAAGTGCAGGCTGAAATTCAAGCGAATAAGGAAGCAGTATAAGCAGAACAGACTGGAAGTGAGTAAACTGAAACAATCTAGCAGGAGAGAAAAATTTACAGAAATGGTAAGACTTAGGTCTAAGAAGTAAATCTAAAAGTAGTTCAACCGAGGACCAATGGAATGCATTAAAGATCGAAATAATGAAAACTGGTAAAGAAACATTAGGCTTTAGGGAACAAGCCGCCAGAAAACCTTGGATCACAGAGGACATTACAGAACTGATGGATCAGAGTGGAGAAGGTACAAAAATGCTCAGGATAATGCAGGAAGAGAGAAATACAGGCAATTTAGAAAACAAGTAAAAAGGAAATGCAAAAAAGCAAAAGAAAAATGGCTACAAGACAGTGTGAAGAAGTAGAAAACGAAATGGTCGTAGGTAAAGTAGATGTTGCATATAGGAAGATCAAACAGAATTTTGGAGAAATGAAGAAATGAGTTATAAACAATAAAGCAGCAGATACGAAATCTCTTTTAAGCTCAGACGATAGAGCCAACCGATGGAAGGAATACACTGAGAAACTTTATCATGGGGACGACTTGAACGTAATGGAAAAGGAAGGCGATGTCAACATTGATGAATTAGGAGATCCTGTTTTGAGGACAGAATTTAATAGATCTCTGAATGACTTGAAAGCAAATAAGGCAGTTGGAATTTATGAAACCTCTGCAGTACTTCTTAAATACCTATGGTAGGAAATAATCTTAAAATTATTCAAGCTGATATCAAAAAGTTACGAAAAGGAGAAATTCCAGCTGATTTTAATGAAAATGTTATCTTTAGACTTCCAACGAAAGCACAAGCCGACAAATGTGAGAAATATCGCAAAATTTGTTTAACATCACATGCTTCAAAATTACTGACCAGAATAATGGAAAGGGTAGTAGAAGAGATAGTAGATGAAGATCAGTTTGGGTTTAGGAAAAATCGTGGTACAAGGGAAGCAATTCAGGCTTTAATATTAATCCTTGAAGGGTGGGTTAAGAAAAACAAAGATACTTTTTTGACTTTGTTGATTCAGAAAAAGCTTTTGATAATGTTAGGTGGGAAAAGATGTTCAACATTTTAAAGTAGCCAGGTCTAAAATATCGAGATAGAAGAATACTTTATAAACTATATATAATCAAGTGGCTATAATAAAAGTAGAGAGCTATGAAACACATGCGTAAGTTAAAAAGGGTGTGAGACAAGGTTGTAGTTTAATATTCACCTTGTTTGTAGAAGAAGCAATAAAAGTAGTAAAAGAAAAATGTTTATGTGTCATAAGTGTTCAGGGAGAAAAAAATAAGTATGGTACTATTTGTTGATGACATTGTCTTGTTAACAGAACAGGCTGAGGATATTGAGAAGTTACTGAATGGCAAGAACGAAATACTGAAGGAAGATTTTGACCTGAATATAAATCAAAGCAAGACAAAAGTGATGAAATGTAGCAGAAATGACAGAAATAGTAGTAGATTAAATATAAAAATAGGGTCATATGCAAAAGCAGAATTAAGTACATTCTGCTACTTGGGAAGCAAAATTGCAACCTATGGCCGAAGCAGGAATGATGTAAAAAGCAGAATAGCACTAGCAAAATGAGCCTTCATGAGAAAGAGAAATCTTTTAGATTCAAACATTGATCTAGTAAAACTCTACGTGTGGAGCACGGCACTTTATGGTTGCGAAACATGGACCTTAGGAATACCAGAAAGAAAGAAGATTGAAATGTGGTGCTACAGAGGAATGCTGAACAGACAAAGAACGGAATGAAAGAATTTTGGAAATGATGGGTGAGGAAAGAAGTTTGTGGAAGAATTTAACAGAAATAAGAGACAGGCTGGTAGGTCATATTTTGAGACATGTTGGATTGGTTAATTTCTAAGTGGAAGGAACAGTCAAAGGTAAGAACTGTAGAGGAAGACAGAGATTTGAATATATGAAGCAGATAATTGAGGACGTGGGTTGTAAGGGATATATAGACATGAAGAGGTTAGCATAAGATAGGAAGGGATGGAGGATTGTATCAAACCTGTCGAAAGACTGATGAGAGCAAAAAATAAAAAAGTGGGTAAATATTTGAGAGAGTATATGTTAGGTAATATTCAGCATAAGAACTACGTGAGATAGTTGTGATAGTAGCAGCATTTCAATGTATTCGTTGGCAGGTGTAGCTGTCTCTACATTAGAGCATACGCTTGGCACCGCGTTCCATTATGAAATACCGACGTTTCGGTCGCCATACTAAGACCTTCTTCTAGTGCAGAATTGAGCTGCAATAGGTCTCGCTCATTGTGCCAAATACTATTGCAGTGTTTACTAGAAAGCGAGGAACACGTCCCAGCTCAGTTCCTTCCTAGAAGAAGGTCTCAGCATGTTGACCGAAACGTCATACCAGGCCTCGGAACCACGCGTCTAGGATAGAGGCTGTGTAGGAGGGGCTAGGCGTGCATCAACTCGCGCACTCGTGTTCATACACATGCGGGTCGTGTCCTGTGTGTTAGATGAGGTGAATACTTGTAAATTTGGCGGAACTCTGCATGCTCGATAACAGTCCCATTTTGGCTGGACGGAAGATGTAACGATACGGGAATGCTAATGAGGAAGTGGTGATCGGTGCGACGAAAATGAACAGTACTTAATAAGGTGATATCAAAAAGAACTGAGAGAGATGGAACTTACTAGAGAACTGTAAACTTTAATATTAAGTTGTTGTTCTTGTTGTTGTTGTTGCCTTAGGGCGCGTCGACAGCGGGGTCATTAGCGCCCTATTAATATTAAGAATTAATTAAGAGCAATATTTTGGTATATAAAGAGAGAAAGGGATAAGGAAACATAATTAGGTGAAGTGTTAGTTTAAAAAAAAAAAAAAAAAGAGAGAAACTTATTTGGCATCTATTGTGGGTTGACTTTTGGCGGGCCTTTCGCTATGACGTTAATCGTCAGTCATGTAGGCGCCTTGACCCACGTGTGGCCAACTAAACTTGTAAAATGAAAACTCGTCCTTGTTAGGGGAGAGGTAAGTTTACATCTCTGGTTTTTGTGTGGCGCAGTCCAAAAGCCAGAGGTACGCTGAGCCTCTCAGGTTTGTTTGTCGAGTGTGTTAGCTCTGTCTGGACTCAGCATTGGCTCGCCTTAAGAATCCCGTTAGGCGTGCGTTATAATGCGCCTAATGCACCTGTAATCAGTCTTCGTGTGTAATGCCATCTCAGTGCGATCTCGTCTCAACGTGTTGGTCAGTGGGGAAGTCGCGCCATGACGACCAACCTGCCAAGCTGCCAGTAAGATAAGTAATACACTCTCTCTCACACACATATATGTGTAATGATAACATTCATATGTGTGTTGTTTTAAAGAAGATGCTAATGAATTAATCAGATATTAAATCATATTTATAGGAAAAGAGTAGTAAGCTCGTGAAGTTTTCTTTGGTAATGTGCTGTGATGTGAGTTAATGGTTTAATAAATGTGGAACTAGATTTTAATAATTAAATTTTACTAGTTCTCCCCAGTTTACCACTTTAAAATGTCTTGGGTGTATATGGCTCTAGAGGGAGCAGTCTTTGGGAGCAAGAAGTCCGATAATAGTAGCATACACACCAAGAAATAAATGGGAGGTAATAAAAGAAGATAATGTAAAGTCCTAGCAAGTAAGTATGGGGACAGCAGCAGCATGATAATAGATAGCAGGGGATGTTACAGTGCTAAGAAGATACGGTCTACAAGTGGACAAGGGAATTAATGGAAAGTTTGGGTTTTTAAACGTGGTCTACTGTTGGTGGCCAAGTAGAACGAAGCACAAGGTACTGAGACAGAGTAAGGTGGCTAGCGTGGCGTTCAGGAGGAAGGCTGTGCTCTAGGGCGTGGCGAGGCCGCGGAAGACGCGGCAGAGGAGGCGCGGCAGGTAGTGAGGCAGCAGGTAAGCGAGCCAGAGGTAGGCGAGGCAGCAGGTAGGCGAGGCAGCAGGTAGGCGAGGCAACAGGAAGGAGAGGCAGGATTAGCCGAGGCAGCAGGTAGGCGAGGCAGCAGGTAGGCGAGGCAACAGGAAGGAGAAGCAGAAGGTAGATGAGGCAGGAGTTAGGCGAGGCAGCAGGTAGGCGAGGCAGCAGGTAGGCGAGGCAGCAGGTAGGCGAGGCAGCAATTAGGTGAGGCAGGAGGTAGGCGAGGCAACAGGAAGGAGAGGCAGAAGGTAGATGAGGCAGGAGTTAGGCGAGGCAGCAGGTAGGCGAAGCAGCAGGTAGCCGAGGCAGCAATTAGGTGAGGCAGGAGGTAGGCGAGGCAACAGGAAGGAGAGGCAGGAGGTAGGCGAGGCAGCAGGTAGGCGAGGCAGCAGGTAGGCGAGGCAACAGGAAGGAGAGGCAGGAGGTAGATGAGGCAGGAGGTAGGCGAGGCAGCAGGTAGGCGAGGCAACAGGAAGGAGAGGCAGGAGGTAGATGAGGCAGGAGGTAGGCGAGGCAGCAGGTAGGCGAGGCAGCAGGTAGGCGAGGCAACAGGAAGGAGAAGCAGAAGGTAGATGAGGCAGGAGTTAGGCGAGGCAGCAGGTAGGCGAGGCAGCAGGTAGGCGAGGCAGCAATTAGGTGAGGCAGGAGGTAGGCGAGGCAACAGGAAGGAGAGGCAGAAGGTAGATGAGGCAGGAGTTAGGCGAGGCAGCAGGTAGGCGAGGCAGCAATTAGGTGAGGCAGGAGGTAGGCGAGGCAACAGGAAGGAGAGGCAGGAGGTAGGCGAGGCAGCAGGTAGGCGAGGCAACAGGAAGGAGAGGCAGGAGGTAGATGAGGCAGGAGGTAGGTGAGGCAGCAGGTTGGCGAGGCAGCAGGTAGGCGAGGCAACAGGAAGGAGAGGCAGAAGGTAGATGAGGCAGGAGGTAGGCGAGGCAGCAGGTAGGCGAGGCAACAGGAAGGAGAGGCAGGAGGTAGATGAGGCAGGAGGTAGATGAGGCAGGAGGTAGGCGAGGCAGCAGGTAGGCGAGGCAGCAATTAGGTGAGGCAGGTGGTAGGCGAGGCAACAGGGAGGCGAGGCAGCAGGTAGGCGAGGCAGAAGGCAGGCGAGGCAGAAGGTAGGCGAGGCAGCAGTTAGTTGAAGCAGGAGGTATCCGAGGCAGCAATTAGGTGAGGCAGGAGGTAGGCGAGGCAACAGGAAGGAGAGGCAGGAGGTAGGCGAGGCAGCAGGTAGGCGTGGCAGCAGGTAGCCGAGGCAGCAATTAGGTGAGGCAGGAGGTAGGCGAGGCAACAGGAAGGAGAGGCAGGAGGTAGGCGAGGCAGCAGGTAGGTGAGGCAGCAGGTAGGCGAGGCAACAGGAAGGAGAGGCAGGAGGTAGATGAGGCAGGAGGTAGGCGAGGCAGCAGGTAGGCGAGGCAACAGGAAGGAGAGGCAGGAGGTAGATGAGGCAGGAGGTAGGCGAGGCAGCAGGTAGCCAAGGCAGCAATTAGGTGAGGCAGGAGGTAGGCGAGGCAACAGGAAGGAGAGGCAGGAGGTAGGCGAGGCAGCAGGTAGGCGAGGCAGCAATTAGGTGAGGCAGGAGGTAGGCGAGGCAACAGGAAGGAGAGGCAGGAGGTAGGCGAGGCAGCAATTAGGTGAGACAACAGGTAAGCGAGGCAGGTTGTAGGCGAGGCAGGAGGAAGGCGAGGCAGCAGGTAGCCGAGGCAGGAGGTAGGCGAGGAGAGGCAGCAGGTAGGTGAGGCAGGAATAGCCGAGGCAGAAGGGAGGCGAGGCAGCATTTAGGCGAGGCAGCAGGTAAGCGAGCCAGAGGTAGCCGATGAAGAAGGCAGCCGAGGCAGCAGGTAGATGAGGCAACAGGAAGGAGAGGCATGAGGTAGGTGAGGCAGGAGGTAGGCGAGGCAGAAGGCGTGCTCTAAGCCGCGAGGAGGCCACGCAGCAGGCCGGAGAGCAGGCGCAGCAGGTAGGCGAGGCAGCGCGCGGCGGCCTCGGCGCCGCGGGCGAGGGCGGCGACCAGACGCAGCCGCACCTCTGCCAGCGACACGTCGTCGTCGGGCTCGAGCGCGGGGTTGACGCGGCCGTTCATCTCGTCCTTGCCGACGAGCGTCGCGGCGCCGTACGTGCGCCCCGCCTGCGACGCCTCCATCATGGCCATGCCCTCCGCAGGCTCCCCGACGCGCTCCACGTCCTCGGGGATGTTGACGACGCACCGGAAGTAGTCGTAGCCGGGCGCCAGTCGCCCCGACTCGAATATCCACCTGCACACACACACACGCACACAGCGCTGACTCGTTTCCTCGCACATGGTTAGCTAAGTACAACTGTAACCTCCAATAGGCAATATTAATAATTGATTATGGTTACAATATACGCTATACAGTTGCAACTACTTGTATTGAACTCAATTAAAGACATCAATAGTATGGCATCAGTGATAAGAAATCAGATTGTAATTTAATCTTAACAGCCTATATCATACCGCGTAATATTGATACGTATCATAGGACTCAATGCATACATACATCGCGAGAAATAGGGAAATACTTTCATCTACACGAAGTAAGAATAGCGCTCGTGAAAACAGCTTTAATAAAAAAAAATGGCTCTTGCGCCATGCTGTAGCGAGGAATGTCAGCCGTTATTCCGTCGGAGGCTGCATTTAAATCTAATTAAATCCTCCGCTAATATGGCTGCTCGAAAACGGAAACTCCTAACGCACGCGTATTAATAGATTCACTGTACCGTGATTTAAACCTCATCCCACATTTCTTAGCTTACTATAAGAGCGACACCTAGGGACACAGAGTATTACAAAAACATTCACAGTGAAAGTATATAAATAAGCAAAAATTAATGAGTGGATTTACAAGCAATACACACTGTTCTTACTAGTTAGTTTTCAAATTTCATAACTTAACTTGTTATACTGATGTCTATGCGCGGAAAGTGAAAAGATCTGTGGCCATTGTTAGCATGTGTTTTATTACTGTTGATGATGAATATCTATAAAACCACACATATATTTTATTGAGAGTCTGTGATTGGGAATGCAACAAAAATATGAAATGCGTCGTATTTAACGGGTTCGCAGTCTGTGTGTGACGAAATATTCCCATTCGATAAAGCATGGTTCTTGAGATGTTGAGCGCTTCATAACGGGTTGCGTCTTTCCAGGAGTCCTCTACCTGCCCCGAGACTATAAACAGACTCGACAGGAGTCGATATTTTTACATGGTCGATACGTTCGTATCGATATGATGCAGAGAAATATCGAAAACTACAGAACCCTTAGCACTAAATGATCCTGCGACTAAATGTACCGGTGGAAGGAACCAAACTTGACTACGCTTAACACTGATTTAGCTCGATAGCAAAATCGATAACGTCCTTTCCTGCTCTGTGTTTCCACTCCATTTCGTGCGCGATATTGATCCCACATTCATTAACGTTCACCGTTTTATTATTTAATATGTTGCGATATATTCGCAGTAATTAGTTCTTGTCTCTCCGTCAATATTCTAAATGCGGTAAAAAATATGAACACCTAACTGATGCAATTGCTTATTTTATCAGTTTAGATAACAGACCTTTTAACGTAGCCGAAGGCGAAGGTTTTTAGTATTTAATGAAGCACTTAGCACCAATATACAAAGTCCCTTCTCGTGGAACTATAAAAATAAAAATTGATTTAAAAAATATGAAAAGTTTCCAGAGTTGTGAAGGATAAGTTGGAAAGTGTGAAGCATTTTTCTATTATATAGTAGCATTGGCTGTCTTGATATTATGGTACTTTTTTGCTATAAAATGAATTAAAATCAATTGTGATCGGTGTACGAGTTGGATTAAGATGTGTTAAAATTGTAATTAATCATTTACCAAAAGTAACTTCGTCGCTATCTTCTGAAAGCATGTTCCAAACGGCAGGAGAGGAATAGACTTCATGGTAAAAGATTAAGAAAACTACTGTTTTCAGGATTTGTTGACGCTTAATATTTGCAGACCTAATTTTTTTAAAGAAACTACATCAAATTTATTACTTTATTTTGATATAAATACTAATTTCTAATATAATACAGTATATACAAATATCTAAAAATTCGATATTATCGTCCTGATGCGGCTGTTATTATCGACATCTGCCTAACGTCGATATAAATATCGATATATTTATCGATATTAAGGCTTGATGCGGACGATATTATCGATTATCGACATATGCTTAATGTCGATATAAATAGCGATATTAACTTTAACTTGCATCCCTAGTCTCGAGCTGTGTGGGTGGTGGACTGCTCGCACTGAACCGAACATCACCGAAGCTATGCGCCCTACTATTCAATCAACCAGTCACAACATAATATGAATAAAGGGGAAGTTCACAACGAATGTGAGAGTGTGAGTTAGCCAATAGAAGAATCGTATAAAATGTTGATACTTGTTCAACATTTTGTTTGCATCACGGAGCCAATCGGAGAAAATGTCAAAACTAGCCATCCCCTAATTGGCGGATGCTGGAAGAAGCAAAACTAACAGTGTCTTTTCATCTATTGTGTAATATGAGAAACAAAAAAACAATGATTGCTGTAAAGTAAGATAGAATATTATATTCAAAGAAGAATTGTATCGCATTAATAAACTTTCTTTGGTATTTTGTGCGTACCCTTCGGAGTGTATTTCATTTAAAAAATCCAAGAAAAGACTGAATAATTTTTTTATAACTTGTAAGGAAAACTGAATGAGCCAAAATCTCGAACGAGTCTTCTTTTTTTTTTTTTTTTTGTTTTTTGAATACACAAAAATCTCTAAAAAAAAACTATTCGAAGGATTTGTATCAGCTGAAAATCCGTGAGAATTGAGGAGTCGTATTCCTACGGTGCAGCTATCTGGTAGCTCAATGGTTAAGACGCTTGCTCTCAAAACGTTAGCTTCGTCGGTCCCGGGTACGAATCTCGGCAGGCGCAGGAATGTGGAGAGTTGTGTTTGATCACATGAGCTATGCCAGGACGCTCCGTGGTTCGGATTCCACGTTAAACTGTAGGTCCCAGAGGAAAGGAACTGGCCGTCCTACCTCTGACACAGTGACTTAGTATGCCTCCTTCGGGAGGATCCAACCAGCCTTCGGGTTGTGGACTAAGTTAAGTTTATTCCTACGTTAAGGTCAATGAACTTCATCCTCTCTGGGAACTATACCCTGTCCTTTGTGCCTTTTTGCTTTATGAATTTACTTATAAAAAATCACCAGATTAAACTACGGCTTCCTGTTATAAAAGTATTTTGTTTTCGCTTCTTGTAGTTGTTTTGAATCATTTTAGATGGGAGGTTGGAGATAAATTATTCTAATACTTTTCTCTTGTGTAACATCTTTCCGAGTGTTCTTACTAACTACTTTTGGCGCTAAAAAGGTTTTGAAGATTAGGTAAAAACCTGTAAAGTTGTTGAGTTACTGTCATCAGTCTCTCAACAGTTTTTGAATAAAAATCCGTCTTCTAACAACTGTTTTTATTATTTTCATCTACCAGACACGTTTCGCCCTTCTGGAGTGGGGCATCGTCAGTGGTAAAAATTGTGGCGGCTAACACGACTGGTTTTGATGCAATCCTCCATCTCTTCCTATCTTGCTCTAACCTGTTCATATCAAGATACCCATTACAACTGATATTTTCAATTAACTCTGCTTCATATATTCTAATCTATGTCTTCCTCTGCAGTTCTTATCTTCTACTGTTCCCTCCACTAACAAATTAACCAATGTTTCAAAATATGACCTACCAGCCTGCCTCTTCTTTTTCTAACTCTCCTCCACAAACTTCTTTCTTCATCCTAAACATGTTAATTTCGTAATTTATATGTCCACTTAATTTACAGCATCCTTCTACAGCACCACATTTCCAAATCATTTTCTTTCCGTCTGGTATTGCTAAGGTCAATGCTTCGCTACCATAAAGTGCTCTGCTCCACACATATAGTTTTAAAAAGTTCTTTCTGTGTGTAGATTAATACTTGAAACTAAAAGGTTTCTCTAATTCATGAAGGCTTTTTTTTTTTTGCTAGTGTTATTCTGCTCGACACAATTGCTGCTTTGCTCGTCAGTTGTAATTTTACCTTCTAAGTAGCAAAATTCACTTACCTCTCCTACTGAATTAGATCCTATTTTTTTAATTTAATATTGGAATCATTTCTGTTACGTTTCATCACCTCTGTTTTGCTTTGGTTTATATTTTGTCCAAAATCTTCCTTCAGTATTTTGTTCATGCCATTCAGTCACTTCTCAATATCTTCAGTCTGTTCTGCTAACAAGACAATGTCATCAGCAGATCGTAGCATACTGACTTGAATACTTACTCCACATTAAAAAAATTTCTGTAACTTTGAATATTAACGGGAACAGACTACAAACGTGTCTCACACCCTTTTTAAGTGCTGCATGTCACTCATTGTTTTCTACTTTTATTATAGACACTTGATTCTTAAAAGGTTATAAATTATTGTTGTATTCGATATTTTAGAACTGACTTCTTTAAAATTTTGAACATCTTTTCCCGCCTAACATTATCGAAATCTTTTTCTAAATCAACAAACGTCATAAAAATATTTTTGTTTTTCTTGAATAATACTTGAGGTATGAGTCTTAAAGGCGGAATTGCTTCTGTTGTTCCACGGTTTTTCCTAAAACGAAACTTATCTTCACCTACTGTCTCTTCTACTGCGATTTACGAGTTGGATTATCTGAGGATGGGCGGGTGTCTACGTTTGAAACTCTCTGATCGAGAGACTAAGGCCGGCCGTCCAATGGCTCCGAATTCGTCCGACCGACTGTTCGACCGAATACGGTCGAATACGACCGACTAACCCCGAGGCAGGTGGAGGCATTGTCACGCCTACACCGGACACGGCCGAATACGGCCGAGCGACGGACCGACGCCATTGCAACGGGATCAGTCGGACGTACTCTGCCGACAGACAAACGCATGTTGTGCTCCTAATAAACAAGCCTTCGTTTTTTATGTTTTATTTGATCTTGATTTGTATTTTTTCAAACTCTATCATACACTGTAATGATAATATCTACGGAAAGGAAAATTACTGCAAGTGCATCTGCGTAGTTATAATAACTATTTTACTAAAAATTTGTACAGCAAATTGTTTGAATTTCTTAATGGAATATTCTCAAACGATTAAGAGATATGAGTATTGTCGTGACCGGATTTGGGCATAGGCTGCAGTCCATGAGCCCGCATCACAAATCAGAATTAGCTTGTTTCTTATAGTCTTCTTTTTTATCTTGTTTTCTTCCTGTATGTTCATTTATTTTTAAAATTGAAATATTGACTTTTGTGAAATTGAGAACATGGAAATAACTCTCAACATAGCATGCTTTGTCTTCTACAATCAGAGCGACGTTAATAAATTGTATTGAATATCTTAAAGATTTTCAGTTGTTTTCATTTTATCTCAACAATTCTATCTTCTTCTTGATACGGTATAGTAAAATATTCTACAGTTAAATAATAAATTTCAAATGTTTATTTTACAATTTTGGTTAGAACATAACTACAAAATGCGAGATTGAATTTCAGCATATTTGCGGGGCATCACGGGTTCAGACCAAGGTTCCAGACATCCCAAATACGGCCCTGACTATTGGAATATTTCGCGAAGAGCAAGGTAAAGTCTATTTTTACGAAACGGAATTCACTATCTATTTTACGTATAAGAATACCCCGTTCGCTTGGTGTTTAAGCAACATAGACGGACCGAGAGTGGTGGTGTAACGGTTAGCGTTCTGGCCTCGCATTCGGGAGGACGGCGGTTCGAATCCCCGTCCAGGCATCCAGATTTGGGTTTTCCATGGTTTCCCAAATCATAGCAGGCAAATGCCGGGATGCTTCCTTCAAAAGGCCATGGCCGAATTCCTTCCCATTCCTTGCCCCCCATCTTTTCCCGTCTCTAAAGACCTCGCTGTTAAGAGACGTTAAGAAATTTTAAAAAAAATCATTAACGGATCTGCAGTGTGTGTGGGACGTTATTCCGCCGCAGTGGACGAGGTTGATCGGACGAACGTGTCGGCCGTCCAATCGGGCGACACTCGGAGGAATGCAGTTCCAGTGGACGTATTACTGTGCCGTTTATTGTTATTTAGGCGTGGTAGTATCATTGTAGTGATGTGGTTGTGATTCAGTTTTCCCGTCGCGTCGGCTGGAGTGTAGTCGTTGTAATAGCCAGACAGCTCCTGCTGTTACAGCCCTCCTGTCGAGGACCCTCGGGCAGATTGCTCCTGTAAGCCAAACAGCTGACGCCGCCACTCCACAAGGTCAAGGTCGGCACTCCACGACAATCCGAACCAGCCTCAAGACGACAGCGCAAACCAGAGAGCAAACCTGTCGTCAGTCTTTCGAAAGGCTTGATGCAATCCTCCATCCCTTCCTATCCTGTGCTAATCTCTTCATCACTACATATCCCTTACAACACACGTCCTCAATCATCTGCTTCATATATTCTAATCTCTGTCTTCCTCTACAGTTCTTACGTTCGACTGTTCCCTCCACCAGCAAATTAACCAATCCAGCATCTCTCAAAATATGACCTACCAGCCTGTCTCTTCTTTCTGTCAGCTTCTTCCACAAACTTCTTTCCTCGTCCATCATTTACAAAACTCGTTCATTTCTTACTTTCTCTGTCCACTCAATTTTCAGCATTTTTCTTTAGCACCACATTTCAAATGCTTCAATTTTACTTCTCTCCCGGTATTCCAAAAGTCCATGTTTGGTTACCATAAAGTCCTGTGCTCCACACATAGAGTTTTAAAAAGTTATTTCTAATTCCTAGATCAATATTTGAAACTAAAAGATTTCTTTTTTTCATGAATGCTCTTTTTGTTAGTGCTATTCTGCTTTTAACACCATTCCTGCTTCGGCCATCGGTTACAACTTTGCTTCCCAAATAACAGAATTCACTTACTTTTCTAATTGAATTCGATCCTATTTTTATATATAATTTGTTAGTATTGATATCATTTCTGTTACATTTCATCACTTTACTCTTGCTTTGATTTATATTCAGGCCAAAATATTCCTTCAGTATTTTGTTCATGCCATTCAATAATTTCTCAATATCCTCAGCCCTTTCTGTTAACAAGACAATGTCATCAGCAAATAGTAGCATACTATTTTTTTCTCCCTAAACACTTATGCCACATGGAAATTTTTCTTTTACTTTCTTTATTGCTTCCTCCACATACAAGTTGAATAATAACGGGGATAGAATGCTACCTTGTCTCACGCTCTTTTTAACCGATGCATGTCTCTCGTGATTCTCTACTTTTATTACAGCCACTTGATTCTTATATAGTTTATAGAGCATTCTTCTATCTCGATACTTTAGACCTGACTTCTTTAAAATTTTGAACATCTTGTTCCACCTAACATTATCAAAAGCTTTTAATAAATCAACAAATGCCATAAAAGTATCTTTGTTTTTCTTGATCCGCCCTTCAACTATTAATCTTAAAGACAGAATTGCTTCCCTTGTACCGCGATTTTTCCTAAACCCAAACTGATCTTCACCTACTATCTCTTCTACTACCCTTTCCATCCTTCTGTATATTATTCTGGTCAGTAATTTTGAAGCATGTGATGTTAGACTAATGGTGCGATAATTCTCACATTTGTTGGCTTGTGCTTTCTTCGGAAGTGAGAAGATGATATTTTTATAGAAATCAGCTGTAATAAATTTGTCAAACTTGCCTGCATTCTCCTTATTGGGAACTTGTCGCGGGCTGCAGTGTATTATTCCACAGTGTATTATGTTAAAAATGTGCAGAAATTGGTCTAGACCTAGAGATTTGTCGAAATTGAGAAAAAAATATACTTATGAAAATTCATTACGAGAAATATTACGCACAGAGCCAATTGATTACGCTGAGTTACTGCGCATGGACCATAAAACTTTTGGAGAATTCTTATGTCCTCGCATTGAAAAAATGGACACCGTTATGCGCAAATATGTGTCAGGTACTTAAAGACTATCAGAAGCCTTCAGTGGCGCTCGTTTTGAAGATTCAAGGTTTCAATCCTGCACTGCACCTTGCAGAAGTCATTGTCGTTGAAACGTGAGAAGCATTAAATGAAACACATCGCCAATCGAAATACCCACCAAACACGTCAAACACGGAGATTGTTTCACAAACGCGCCAAACAATGCGGCAGACGATGAAATAATTTCAAAAACAAGTAAAATTTGACAAACAATTTGATCGTCTACAGCAGGGGTGGCCAAACCAAATGATCTTGCGGGCCACTTTGGAAATGCATCTTGACTCCGCGGGCAGAATATAAAATCATATATCCCTCTATTAGATTAAATTAAGTCACTTAAGAGTGGGACATAGAACCTGCTGTAGTACATGTTCCAAGATGCGGGGGCATATTGAGTTCGTAGAATATAATTTAATTATTCTGCGAATTCGTAACTATAAACTCATAAATAAAACAGAAAAAAAACTATGATATATTTGCAAGAATATTATGTTAAAATCAAAGTTAAGTTTTCTCATAATTTCGACAGTTAATTTTTTATAATAAGGATGCACAAATAATGTATTATTTTAATACATTGGTTTTCACTACTTTGGCCATTATTATTATTGTTATTATTATTATTATCTTCAATTGGACCCTGTCGGATCATGCAAAGCCTTAACGATTCAGTTTTGTGAGTTTCCATACAGCTCTCATTTTTTCTCCGTGGATTCTCTTCCTTTCTTCAGTCCACTTCGTCCCTGGTCTGTTAATGACTTCTTTCTCTGGCGGTACTTCCCATCAGCTAATTTTTTAGCTGTATGTTTGTCTATCTCCGATTTCTGATGAGTTTATGTGGGCTTTTTCCATGTCTTTTTTGATCTCCTGGACCCAGGGAATAGTTTTTAGCTGTTCTATATACGTCAAAATTTTATGAATCAGTCTTGTTGTTGGAAGTCTATGGATATGTCCATAAAATCTTAATCTTCGTTTCCTGATGTCTGCCGCGAGGTTTGACAGTGTTTCTGTTGTCTTTCGAGATTTAAGTCTGTATCCGTCATCTGTTTTTTCTGGGCCAAGAATCTTTTTTATAACTTTGCGTTCTTCTTTCAAAATGCTTTCTAGGTCACCTTTCCTGTGTAGTGTTAAAGTTTCGCTGGCGTACAGGGCTTCAGGTTTGATAACTGTGTTGTAATGTCTGACTTTTGTATATCTGGACAAACATTTTTTATTACGTATGTTGTGGGTTCTACCGTAGGCTCTTCTAAGTTTTTGTATACGAACTTTCTGTGCTATTTTCTCTCCTCCTGTGGGTTCGATGATTTCTCCCAGATACTTGAAATATGGGACTCTCTCAATTTGTCCATATTTTGTGACCAGATTTTGAGTGAGGAGTTTTGAACAGATGATTTTGGTTTTTTGGAACGATATTTGTCAGCCTACTCTTTCAGCGCATTCTTTGAGAGTTTCTATCTGTTTGATTGCTGTGGTTTCATCATCTGCTAGTATGGCTAAATCATCTGCGAAGGCTAGGCAGCAAATCTTAATACCATTCTTACGTCGTCCGAGTTGTATAGGTTTCCAATAGTTCTGCTGTTTAAGTTCTTTCTCCCATTCTCGGATGACTTGATCCAGAACAAGGTTGAAGAGTATCGGGGACAGACCATCACCCTGTCGAACGCCGGTATTGATCTGAAACGGTTCAGATATCTCTCCCATGAATTTCACTTTGGAGGTTGTGCCGGTGAGTGTTTGTTTAGTGAGGTTTCTGATTTTTTGATCGAACCCTTGCTCTTCGAGGATGTTGAAGAGAGATTGGCGGTCGATTGAAACATATGCCTTTTTGAAATCTACAAAGGAACAAATGACCGGGCTGTTCCTAAGTGCTTTATATTTTAGTGTAGTTTTTAAATTGAATATTTGTTCTATGCAACTCCGACCGGTGCGGAAGCCAGCTTGGTACTCGCCAATTTTGTTGTCGAGTTGCTCCTGTACTCTTTTGAGAAGACATGCTGAAAGAATTTTGTATGCAACTTGAAGAAGGGAGATCCCTCGATAGTTGTTGACGTCCATTTTATCTCCCTTCTTGTGTAATGGGTGAATGAGGGCACTTTTCCAGTCTTCAGGTAATTTTTCTGTCTGCCAAATCTCTTTAATGATTTGTGTCAGTTCTTTAAGTGAATTTGGCCAAGATTTTACAATAGTTCCGCAGGTGCATTGTTGTTTTTAAGTTTGAGAATATGCCTGTGGATTTCCTCTTGTGATGGTGGTGGGGATTCCGGATAGGTATAGGGGAGGGGGGGGGGGGGTTCCTTCGGGAATCTTGATGGTGGTTCAGGGCAGTGGAGCAATTCAAAAAAGTATTTTGACAATTCTCGACAATTTTCCTGATTAGTTAGTGCGAGCTTTCCATCCGATTTCCTGAAGCATAAGTTTTGAGGAGTATATCCTCGGATTGTTCCTGCGAAAGTTCTATAAAAGTCTCGGGTATTATAATTGAGGAAATTTTCTTCGATGGACTCCAGTTGCTCCTTCAGGTACTTTCTCTTGGTTTGTCTGATGATTTTTGTCACTTGTTTCCGGATTTCTTGGCCATTATAAAATAAATATACATTTTTTTAAATGTGATGAATCTCGCGGACAGGAAAAACGTTGATGCGGGCCGCATGCGGCCCGCGGGCGTCGGGTTGGCCACCTTGAGGCCGTATCAACAGTTGGAAATACTGAACAGGCGAAATAATTGATCAACTGTTGAAGCGGATGCCTTACCTCACTTAGTGACGTAGTCAGATGACTCAGTGGCAATTTTCCATCAGACTAGGATATTTTTTATCGACATTTCTCGTGATGTGATTAATCTCTCTCTGGTTACACACGCGGAGTATTTAGCTGCGATGTTTTCCGGAACAATTTATTTGAAATATTCGCGCTGTTAGTACGAACACAAGAATCGTACCGGAAGCGTTACAAGCAGCGCTATGGTGGCGGCCAGCGGAACCAACTCGTCGGACTTCATGGATTCTGCGAAGGTTGTCGAGCTACAGAGGTAACGTCCAGCCGCCAGCCAGCGCGCGTTTTGTCATAACCGAACTCTTACCACTACCAGTCTTTAAGCCGGACAGACATGGCGGCTGAGAGAACTGTCTTGGCTGGTCGTTTTTTCGCATTGCAGTTCCTCTAGCATTAGTAAATAGGGACAGCTATAACCCCCGGTTTGCTGCATATATACCTATGACCACAAACTGAAATACTGACCTCAGGAATGTGGCGTCACTCAAAGAAAAGGAAATTAAAAATAAATTTTCACAACCACGTTTAGTTTCGGTCGTGGTGTAGGCCACATAGCTCGCGATCTTTGAGGAGCTACTTTCATTCAAACAAGGTAACTATTTCAATAACAGGAAGCTCATGAAAGAGACTCCTTCCGTCAGCTGTGACGACGAATCCTATTATTTGTGTTCTAACATGAAAGTATGCTGTGTAAACGTCATCCCACACTCCTCAGGTTACTACGACAGCGATCAGAGAGCACAAAGAAAACATCTACAGCAGGTGCATGTAAATAAACAAAAAACAATTGATAAGTTAAACGGAGCATCTACTTCTCTTTCGGTGTTTTGGCAATTAAGTTCTTCGCGGTTGTAAGAACGGAGACTTTCCCGGCGTATGTTTACCATGAAGTTTTCACGTGTGTACCGCCGGAAAGTTTTTTTGAAAACACGAGATTTCGACGACTAGCTCCGTCGCCTACATAGGGAAGCGAATAAAGAAAACATTAATATGGAAATCTAAAAACAACAAGTAAATTCATAGAGAATATAGAAGCTAAAAGACATGATATAGAATGACTGGCAACCCTTGAAACAGTAATGCCAAGAACGTGGCATAGCCACAAGGTGCCCCTAAGCATAATTTACAACCCAGTGTAAATAACATACAAATCATAGAAGGGTTTTTTCATCATTAAAGTCATCTTAAATTACCATAGCCCGGTTTTCCCTTATAAAGTGTACACTAAAAAGTGTCTCCAAAACAATGGTGGCTGGCTGCCATAGGACGTTGCTACAGTTCTTTGTTACGGCCCGCGGAATCTAATATTAATCCAGCCTTGGCAACTCTCCGCAGAGAGCGTGGTACGTCAGTCCAACAACCGCCATAGGTGGCTCAATATTAGCTTCCGCGGGCCTCAGTGAGGAAGTGTAACCACGCGCAGTGGCAGCCAGCCACCTGGCGCGGGCCCCGGAGTGAGCCGTCGGCTACATAAGGAGGTGCTGCATCCGAGCATTCTTCGCGGTTGCTTAGCTTAACAAGATGTAAGGAGCATCCCTGGCCGTTATTAGTTTGGCTCACTTGGTGAAGGCGGAGACGGAGACGAGCGTGACGAGCGACAGCAGCATGGAGAAGGTGCGGAAGGGGAACAGCTGCCGCTGATTGGCCTCGTCCCAGCCGGGGAAGTGCACGGCGGCGGGCAGCCCCATGAGCGGCTCGCCGCCCAGGATACGCACGAAGAAGGCGACCAGGTACGCAGTCAGGCTGCCGTACGTGTTGCAGTGGTGCTTGAAGTGGACCACCATCAGCAGCTGCGGGAACAGGATCACGTACACCAGGTCCGAGCACATCGACCTGCGGACACACGCACGGAGGGCTTAAGGCGAGCTCCACACACTCGCATACCTAGTCAACATACACGATGTATTCAGTCAAGATTGGCTGCATAGTTCCAGGTGGTACACAGGCCAAAACAATAACTGGCAAGAATTTTTCTAGTGGTTTTTGCCTCGTTGACTTCTTGGTCGTTGTAGACGGGAAAGGGCTGGGGGCACGGAACATGAAGGAACTTTCCGAAGGAACAGAGCAACAGTAATTTCACAACTTACTTTTTTCTTCCCTCCAACTCCTGTCTTTGCTATCCACTGGCTGATATTGGAGTTGACTTCATTATCACTGGTTCATAAAAAACCTTCCCTGGTGTTCTGCCTGTAGGATAAGTTCTTCTGCCATACACGACGTTTCAACAGCTTCCCCCGCTGTCTTCATCAGGTGAACTGAGAGTCGGAGTTAATAATGCGATCGACGATGTATTCCTGCTTTTTTTAATCCTATTTAGGGTATTAAGTTTGCTGTTAACTGCGTAAGCTGCTGTATGACGTTGTCGATGGCCAGCTGTTGAGGGGTGGCGACGCTCTCTTGTCGGTGTCGCTGCTGCTCGGACCCCCGCGCTCAGCTGCTGTGTCTCTCCTTGAATAGCCCCGTCTATTGGCGAGCAGTGTGGGCGCGTGTCTTGGCTCAGCCTGGCTGCGGCCTGAGTGGTTGGGGTTGTCCCTGTGGGGGAAGACCACTCCCGTCCTCTTTCTGTTGGCTGCAGGAGTCCCCTTTCTTCATCTCGGCGATTCGCGTCTTCGGCGCGACTTTTTGCATGGCTGCCATCTGGCGATGTTTTCGTCTACCATTTGCCTTACTGGTTTTCTTGGGTTTTCCTGCATCTGTCGGCTTCTCCTGGTAGTTGCTCCGGCTATTCTGAGCTTTGCCTGTTTGGGCTTTCTTCCATTCTGGACAGCCCATCTAGCATGCTGCGTAGGTACCTCCACAGTTGCAGAAGACAGCTTCATAATTCCGACTCGTATAATTAGCATGTGGTGAGGGGACCTAATCAGCATGGAGGCCACGGGTATATGGACCTACGCCGTCGAGGGCCACATTGTACTCATTGCAACCTACCTCTCCCCGAACAGGGCCTTACAAGAAGCTTATCTTGATTCGCTGATAGCGACAGGAAGAAAGGTCATCATCGGGTGAGAGGGGGGGGGGACTTAAATTCCGAAAACCATCCCTGGAACTCAAGAACCAATAACGCAAGAGGGGAACGGCTCCTGGAACTAGCACAGAGTCAGAACAAAAATGTCCTAGGTTCCTCACCCACGGATTGTTGGTAAAATTGACTACGGATTATAGTAATTTCCAGAGAACACAGCCTCTTCACTTCCTACTTTCCCCTACTGATATTCAGATTCTTCTATGAGAGTGCATTAAACGCGACGTTCTATGTCTCATAGAGTAAGCGAGAGGCAGCTAATTGCGCGTCAAACATTACCTGATGAACTCAGAGATCTGGAAAACCATTTCTTCGCAGTTGGTTCGGTAAATAGAACCGTTATTAAATACCAGAAAACCCAGTTCCTCGTGCCTTACGCCGCAACAGAAAGTTAAGTTGTCATCTATATAAAGGTTGAGTTATGACGTTACCACAGACTGCTCTGACATTGCCACTGGAAAATCAAAGCTTCCTTCTAACGCGCATCAGTTTTAATCATCGTCCAGGCCTTTCAATGTGGAACTGCATCCATCAAAATTAAGTAATGATTTCATGTGATGACGCTGATGAAAGCAGTTTAAATTACTTTTAAAGAAACTTCAGTAACTGATTATATCTGCTGTAACGGTTGTCTATGAGAAGTTCTGTAATCGACCATGGGAGGAACACGTCATTCCGATGCGTCATTTTGGAACCTCTCTCCCACTACATCTTCTTGCGAAGATAGAGTTGGAAAGCGCTTAACAAGGTCGAGTGGGAGAGAGCTTCCGAAACGTGGAATCAGATTAACGTGTTTCGCGGGTGCGAAGCCCCAGGGCTTTTCATACATTTGAAACGCCGGAAAACATTGTTTCAGTAATACTTCTGCTCAAAAACGAGAGCTTCCATCGCAAGCTCATATATACGTTCACTGGATTGCGATATAAACGGGATTCCATATTTATTACGTTACTATAATAGTGACAGAGAACATAAAAAAACATGTACATGTATAAATATAATAAAATGAAAAATAACTAATAAGTAATATATAGATTTTCACAAAATGCATTCTATTATTTCAGTTAATCTGCCGACTCAATTCATCGCAGTTGCTCGGCTAAAATGAATTGCCATTAAATAATACTCACAATCCTGTTTTCGCAGAAACATTTATGGCCGTTGGTAGTACCACAGCGTGACACCGTTGCTGGTATTGACTAAGTGTAACTGGAAACACCGTAAGACGCATATGGAGGGAATAGTGACACATTGACTATTATTGAATAAGTATAGCTGGACCCACTAGAGGCCATACATGGGTGATAGGATGATACAGTGACTAGTATTGACTAAATGTAGCTATACTCACAAGTGGCCATATAAGAAGCATATAGCGAGCGACACAGTGACTGGTATTGACAAAGTGTCAAAGTGTAGCCAGAATCATGGAGGGCATGGTGCCACAGTGATTGGTATTGTCTAAGTGTAGCTGGATTATAGATAGACCGTATATTGGTATTGACTAAGTGTAGATCGGCTTACCAGAGGACGTAAATACAGGGTGTATTAACACAGTGAAAAGTATTAATCAAGTATAGCTGGACTCAACGGGTGCCATCAATGGGGAGAAATGAAGGGTATAGTGACACAGTGACTGGTGTTGATTAAGTGTAGCTGGAATTACCACACACCGTGTATGGTGGGTATGGGGTCACAGTCTCACTGGTATTGGCTAAGTGTAGGTGGACACACCAGACACCATATATGAAGAATATAATGACACAGTGATTAGTATTGCCTTAGTATTGCTGAATTCACCAGAGGCCATATTTGGAGGGTATGGTGACAGAGTGACTGTTATTGACTGAATGTAGCTGTACTCACCAAAGCCCATAAATGAAAGATATAGTGATTTAGTGACTAGTATTTACAAAGTATAGCTGCACTCATGAAGTGTGTGGTGACATAGTGATTGGTATTGACTAAGTACAGCTACCGAGCGTGGTGGGTGAGCGGTTAACGTTGTGGCATCGCATTCGGGAGGACGCCGGTTCGAATCCCCGTCCGGGCATCCAGATTTGGGTTTTCCATGGTTTCCCCAAACCACTCTAGGCGAATGCCGAGATGCTTCCTTCAAAAAGGCCATGGCCGAATTCCTTACCGTTCCTTGCCCCAGTCCCATCCCGCCTCTAATTACCTCGCTATCGACGAGGCGTAAAGCCCAACCAAAAAAAGTACAGCTGTAATCACCACCGGCCGCATTTGGAGGGTATACTGACGCAGAAACTGGTGTTGCCTAATTGTAGCTGGACTCATGGAAGGTATGGTGAAATAGTGATTAGTGTTGACTTAATCTTACAGGGCTGGTAGAATGACGAGGTCACTGATATTGACCAAATGCAGCTGGACTCAGCAGAGGCCGTGATGACGCAGTGACTGATGTTGACTCTGTATAGCTTGATTCGTGGAGGATATGGTGACACAGTGATTGGTATTGGCTTAGTTTAACTGCACTGACCAGAGACCACTTGTATGTATTTATGATATAGTGACACAGTGACTGGTATTGACTCTGTATAGCTTGATTCGTGGAGGATATGGTGACACAGTGATTGGTATTGGCTTAGTTTAACTGCACTGACCAGAGACCACTTATAAGTATTTATGATATAGTGACACAGTGGCTGGTATTGACTAAATGTAGCTGTACTCGTCAGAGACCATATATGAAGGGTATGGTGAAATAGTGACTAGTATTGCTTGACTAAGTGCAGTTGTACTGATGGAGGGTATTGTTCACAGTCACTGGTGTTGACTTAGTGTAGCTGAGATCACCAGAGCCCGCATATGAAGGGTACGGCAACACAGTGACTGTTATTGACTAATTACAGCAAGATTCACCAGAGGCCGTATTTGGACGGCACGATGACAGAGTGACTGGTATTTACTAACTGTAGCTTTACTCACTAAAGGGTATTGTTCCGCATTGTTTGGTATTTACAATGCGTAGTTGGACTCACCAGACCCACATAAGGAGGTTATGGTGAGACAGTGGCAGTTATTTACAAAGTGTTGCTGCACTCAAAAAGGCTTTCGTGACACGATTATTGGTAATTACTAACCGTAACTGGACTCACCATGGGGCGTAAATGGATGGTATGTTGACACAGTGCCTGGTATCGACTAAGTATAGCTGAACTTATATCGGGTATAGTGAGACAGTGATTAGTGTTAACATAGCGTAGCTGCAATCATCAGAGGCTGTGTATACAGCGTATGGTGATATAAGGACTGGTATTGACTGCGTGGAGCTGGACTTATGGAGGGTATAGTGACACAGTGATTGGTGTTAACTTAGTAATCACCAGAAGCCGTCTATGGAGGTATATTGCTTCAGTGATTGGTATGGACTATGTATAGCTGTATGTATAGAGTATATGGTGACACAGTGATCGGTATTGACTTAATATAGCTGCATGTATGCGGGCTATATTGACAGATTGACTGGTACTGACTAAATGTGTAGCTTGACTCTCCAGGAGCAATGTACGAAAGATATTAATACCATAGTGACACTGTGACTGGTATTGATTACTGTAGCTGGACTCACCAGAGGCTGCATATTGAGGGTATGGTTTCACGGTGACTGGTATTGACTACCTGTTGCTGAACTCACTTTAGGTCATATTTCCATGGTATGCTGACACAGTGACAGGTATTGATTAAGTGTAGCTGGACTGAAGGCGGATATAGTGACGCACCGATTGGTGTTGACTCAGTGTAGCTTGACTCACCAACAGTCGTATATGGAAGCTATGTTGGCACAGTGACGGGTATTGACTAAGTGTAGCTCGATTCAATGCGGATATAGTGCCGCACCGATTGGTGTTGACTCAGTGTAGCTTGACTCACCAACAGTCGTATATGGAAGCTATGTTGGCACAGTGACGGGTATTGACTAAGTGTAGCTCGATTCAATGCGGATATAGTGACGCACCGATTGGTGTTGACTCAGTGTAGCTTGACTCACCAACAGTCGTATATGGAAGGTATGTTGGCACAGTGACGGGTATTGACTAAGTGTAGCTCGATTCAATGTGGATATAGTGACGCACCGATTGGTGTTGACTCAGTGTAGCTTGACTCACCAACAGTCGTATATGGATGGTATGTTGGCACAGTGACGGGTATTGACTAAGTGTAGCTCGATTCAATGCGGATATAGTGACGCACCGATTGGTGTTGACTCAGTGTAGCTTGACTCACCAACAGTCGTATATGGAAGGTATGTTGGCACAGTGACGGGTATTGACTAAGTGTAGCTCGATTCAATGCGGATATAGTGACGCACCGATTGGTGTTGACTCAGTGTAGCTTGACTCACCAACAGTCGTAAATGGAAGCTATGTTGGCACAGTGACGGGTATTGACTAAGTGTTGCTGGAATTACCAGAGGCCATATATAGAGGGAATGGTGGCACAGTGACTTTTATTGACTAGGTGTAGCTCGGGTATTGTGACACATTGACTGGTATTGTCTTAGTTGTAGCTGGACTCACCAGAGGCCGTATATGGAGGGTATGGTGAGCGCCATGACCGTGGACAGCACCCCCACCACCAGGATGGAGACCCGCATCACCCAGATGATCTCCATCTCGGACGCCTGCGACACAAACCAACCAGGCACATACATGTAGCAGCGACCAAGATTAGTCGTTAATTAATTGTCTGCACGGGGATTTTTACCATCTTGTTAGATTTGATGGGATTAGTACCAGATTGTTGTTACATAACGCATCGTTTCTGAGACGGGCTTTACCATGTTTGTCAGGTGTTTATGTGTTGTGTAAAACGTCGAGAGGTACACTGTTCAGTGGCTCCGGGAAGCAGACGCGTCTTGCGTAAGGGTCAAGCAGAGGAGTGAGATGGCGCTAAGCGGTCGCCAGAGACTGCGGCGGTGAAGACAAGTGACAGGTGGAAAACAGTAAACTCATGTGACTAGTGGTGTGAAGGTATGGAGGTATTCACTGTTTTCAGCGCGTGGATGTTAGTTGGAGATAGCAGACTAACTAGAAGAATACTTGAGAACTGTTGAATACTTGAAACTAATTAATATGATTTATTAATCATACTAACAGATAAGGTAAACTCAAACAGTCTGTCGAAACTAAGTGCTTATCGAACATAACAATATAGTGGGCTACATAAAATCAGGAAATAAAAATAAAACATTGTATAGAACTAAATATATTTTTAATTAGAATATGCCGAAAGGCACAGTTCCCTTACAAGTGAACCGAGCTCAGCGCAGTCTCCTCAACTTATCACTAGCTTGCTGACGTCACACGCTCGCTCCGACCGTATACTACCTTTGTACTGGCAGCTGTCTTTTGGCGACCGCAAGTCGAAATTTCGATGATTTTCATTATTTTCAGCTTCCACTCATATAATTTCACCGTAAATACCTCATAACTAATGTCGTACACACGGAATTGGTAGAGAAGATGACGTCATCAAACGTTATTCTGCACCCAAGTTCCCGGACGCGCTGAAAGTCCTGGTTCACCGTCTACATGACAACTGGCTTCTCACCGACCTGCACCATAAGGTAGCCATACACTGACGCAATCAATTGTCTATGTCCGCAGGTGACCAACAACTTTTGGTAGATACTGTACCACATTTCATCAGGACATCATTTCTGTTGCTGATAGTTGTTCTTCACACTTGGTAATACTGTGATTATATAACAAACGAAGATCAATTTATGTTTAGCCCCCCGAATTAATTTTGCCATGTAGACTAAATATGTTTAGAGAAGATTTTGATTTTGTTCTTGCCAGGGTCATTCTTTGGCAATTCATGCAACACGTAATATGCTGATGGTGGAAAAGCTTACTGAACCATTTCTGGATAGTGTGTGCCCGTGTTTTCCATAGAGTATGCTACCAGTGAAGAGTGTGCAATGAAGTCTTAACGGGTGTACCGCCGGATTGTGTTGTGAAAACACGACATTTCTACGACTAGCTCCACCGTCTTCCTCAGGTGCGAAAACATCTGTACTGGTCGCCTGACCGACAGATACTGAGACTTTATATATTTTTTGTTCTTACAGTACACGTTGGGGACAAACAGGCTGTGGCCGTAATGATTACGACCTGTGTGGAACCGCTTTTGATATTCTTATTCGTACTATGACGGAGTTTATTACTGACATGCAAAGTTATTAGGTAGCATGGCAGTTACCAGCTGTGTTAGTAGCTGGATGATTGCTGATTGTTTGTAATTTTCGGTTGGCACTCTAACATGACATTCGCTACAATGCTTTTGGCAGATTGTACTTTCTATGCGGCAGGTCGGCTGGAGAATATGTCGCCATGTGATTATAAGTTAGTTGGCTTTTGTTGGTTATTTGAAACGTTCTCGTGTGACCCCAACAGGTGCCGCACTTCCTTATATCCCAAACGGCTCTGTTCGTAGCCCGCAGCCGGCGGTTCGCTGCTATTTGGCGTGACAGAGCCAGCAGGCGAACATCCAGCTGTCAACAGACAATAAGGAAAAGACCTATCCACCAGGAATGAACGGAAGAAGAAATCAACCACGATCAGCCAATGCTTCCGATGCCAAGAGTTCTGGCATCGGTTGAGGGAGTGCAGCAACCAAGCGCGGTGCCTTCTGCGTCGTGGTGAAGCTACGCCGACGTGTGAAAACTGTGGTGCTAACCATGCGGCATGCTACGGAGGATGCGCGGTCAGGAAGAAGCTGCAAGCCTCCGCCGACAGAAGACAACACCAAACAAACCACACCCGTACTGTGGAAGAAGAAATACGCCGAGAAAAGAAAATCAACCCTCGGACATCCAAACTGCCACAGAGTATGACTACTGAACAATGCGGCGGTCCACCGCAAGACCCAACACTGCTCCCATGACTGCCACGAGAAACCGGTCAACCAGTTGGGGAAAGTCGTCCAGCTCCTAAAACAGCTGATTACGACCACACGGACCCTTAGGGGTTTTTTAATATAAGGGCTGTCGGTGTCCATAGCCATTTTCCCTCCAAAGTGATACAATAAATTGTGTCCCTAAAACCACTCAACCTGAGAAATAGCAGTAAAGTTTCCAATGGTAATGGGACTGAACAGAAAAGCCATTAAGGCAGAGAGAAAAAGCTGTAGATCTCGTTGCGGTCCAGGAAACCTAAGATGAAGCCGTCTATGGCGGTAGCTGGACAAAGCGGTGTCTGCGGAGCTTCACCATGTTCTTACAGTAAAGAGTGTATTATCTTTGCATATGTCCTCGGTTATTGACGCACAATTTTTTCCCGTTGTAGCATATTGTCAGCTCTTAATCCTGTGCAAAATTCTTACTGGCTGTCTTGCTCTCTTGCGTGTATTGTTTTAATATAGTTATTAAAGTAATATATTCGCATCTGCGCGACTGTGTCGTCTGCAAGCCTCTGTGTTTGAGTAATGCTTGGAGCGTGGCGCACTCACCCGCTGCCTGAAGATGAGCTTGTAGACGTTCCTGGCGAACATGGACGAGGCGGAGAGCACGCTGGAGTCTGCAGAGGACATGACGGCCGCCGAGACGGCGCCCAGGCCGAAGAAGGACACGAAGTCGGGCGTGAGGTACTGCAGCACCATCGGCAGGATCATCGAGGTCTGGTCCTCCGTCAGCGGCCACGGCCCGTGGTACGCCGTCTCGTTCCACGCTGCGCACACAAACCAACTCTGTCCCCTCACCAATAACCAAAACCATTAGTGACGTAGCCCAAGTCAGCGCTAAGCGAAAGCTGAATGTGACCAGGAATGGATCGATTTTGCTGCTCTGTGTAAAGCCAAAATACCTCTGCGTAATTCTTGACAGAGTTCTCACTTTTAAAAGCCATTGTCCAAACGTCAGGACGAAAGTATTATCACGTAACAATATCTTAAACAAGTTGACCGGATCTAGCTGGGGCGCTAACCCATGCGTTATCAGCACCTCTGCCTTAGCATAACGCTACACCACAGCAGAGTATGCATGTCCTGTGTGGCAAAAAGCAGGTCATGAAATGACAGAAGACGTTGCGCTCCACAGGTTGCCTCAGACCATCGCCTGTGAGGAAGGTGGAGATACTAGCTGGCATCGCCTCTGGAGACATACGCCGGGTAGTTGAGAGTGAACGAAGACGTCCGACATCCTCTACATGGCTATACACTAGCGCCATCGAGACTAAAGTCCCGATCAAGCTTCCTGCGGACATCACAGACACTAATTGTAGCACCAAGCAATGAAAGGATATTGGATTGGGAGTAATCGAGTGGATCAAACCAAAAGAGGGTCTGCCACCTGGGTCTGAACAACCATGGCCCATATGGAAGTCGCTAGATAGGTTTCGAGTTAGAGCCGACCGTTCCAAAGATACTCTTGCTTTATGGGCATACCTAGGAGAACATCCAGAGAGGAGAGAGAAACTATAGTACATCTGTTGTCATGTCAGCAAATCGGAGTGAATGTATCCCAATTTGACCTCCAATCAGCTACTGACAAAGCCATAGTATTGGCGTATAAATCACTTCATGTTTGTGTTTTCATTGATACGAGAATTTTGTTTTTTACTTAAGGCTTTACGCCTTGTCGACGTCGAGATCATTAGAGGCGTAATTGGACTGGGGACAAGGAGCGGGAAGAAATTCGGCCATGGCCTCTTGAAGGAAGCATCCCGGCACTCGCCCAGAGTGATTGGATGAAACCATGGAAAACCTAAATCTGAATGCCCAGACTGGGATTCGAACCGGCGTCCTCCCGAATGCGACACCAGAGCATTAACCGCCTACCCACCATGCTCGGTGATACGAGAAGAAGAAGAAAAAATGAGAAAACAATTATGTTCCTTCACAAAGAACCAAAATCCTTAATGACGTACCGTTCGAATCAGAGGAATTAAATTTTTTTTTTCGAAATTTGGCTAGGCTTGGAGAAAATATATCGATGTAACAAAATATCGATACTTTTCATAAAATAATCGTTATTTATCGTCTATATTTTTATTCTTGATGTATTAAAAATCGATATTTAATTTGGCGTATCAATTTTAATTAACAATTCCACATTTTTGTGGGAACGCAAATCTGTATGCAATTTTATGTGTTGAATATATGTTGAATAAATATAACTCATCTTAAAAAAAGTTAATACGTCGTAATTTAAAAGTTTTTCATCAACGGTTAACAGGTTAAAAATATATTAAATTTTAACAGTTTTACTTTAAGGCAACATCAATTTTTTCAATATATTTGAATTTTAACAGTTGAAGAATATTGATTAAACATCAGTGTTACGAAGTTGAGGGTTCACGTAAATTTAAAGCGCCTGTTTTCAATTAGTTCTTTTATTAATGAATCGAAGGTAATGCCAAGTCTCTTCAGTGTCGTCCAAAAGAGTGGATTCTGCAGTTAACTGAGCGGCACCGGACAAAAGAAGTAGATTGACGGGGGGAAGGGGCGGATCCAGGACTTTGGTTTCGGAGGGGCTTGAGCGGACTTTGGTTTGGGGGGGGGGGGGCAGGGCTTGGCTTGAGTGGATTTCGGTTAGGGGGCGGGGGCCTTGAGTCGAGCAAAGGGTAGTATTTATAGCCTCCTCGCGCCTCCAAAAAGATGGATCCGCCCCTGGACGGGGGATGGTCTACATCGGCTGAATACAGCTTTGATTGATCGTAAAAGCAGATAAATTGATAAAAAGCTTCTATTATTTCTACATGCGTGTTTAATTTTCAGAATTTTCTGAAAATATTTTTAGAAAATTAGTAGTTTATATAAAAATATTGATATATTGACATATCGATATTTTTCTCGATACTCTGTAATATCGATACGATATTCATCGATATAATTTTTCATTTTCCCATCCCTAGGTTTGGCCCATTTTTCCATCAAGCGGCCGTTAGTTGGGAGGACTTCCTAAAGGCGGAGCACTTACTGTAGCCTGCCTGTGGCTCCATCTGCGCGGTTGTTTTTTTTTAACTAGTACCCACAGTACAGAGAAGCAACCACCTGGCGGCTTGACAACTAAATTTTTCGCTCGATGCACCGATACGGCAGGGGCGACATGATGTCTTTCAGACGTCCGCTTGATTTAGTTAATACGTACCTATCCGCAAACGTTCCATTCTTTTGCGTCATCCTTACTAATAAACAATTGTTGCAAATGCTCTGTTTAAAACTACAAATCTCGCTACTGTATTTAACTGCTGCATTGTATTTTATTCCCAATCATATGCAGAATCAAAATAATTTCATATCATATATCCAGAGAACGGAATTTGCGAACGTGGTCACTAGAAACTCCATGTATGCAGTTCATGGGCGCCAACTTACGGCTAACCTCACTTTATTAATGATAGACAATGAGATCTTGATAAGGCGGAACCGAACCTAAGTTGGTTGTGATGTTTTGAGGGCACTCACGTGTGGCCTTGGCGATGGCGCCGATGATGACGGGCGGGATGGCCATGATGACGCAGCCGAAGGCGGCGACGAAGGACAACACCTGCGCGCGGCCCGCCGTCTTGCTGGAGAGCACTCGCTGGAAGTACACCTGCCAGGGGATGCCACCGAACACCAGCAGCAGGCCGTAGTCGATGTAGGAGGCGATCTCCTCGGACGCCACGCTGCCGATCCAGTCCACGTTGTCCGGGGACAGCGAGCCCACCTGCTCGTTCAGCCACGCGAACGGGATGCACATCCACTGTGAACAAAAAGTAGGCACTGCTAACACCGCGACAGTAGAGAACCCAACACACGTCAAATACGGGTCATCCAGTCCACGTTGTGCGGGGACAGCGAGCCCACCTGCTTGTTCAGCCACCGAACGGGGTGCACATCCACGGTAAAAAAAAACAGGCACCAAATATGAACGTGAATACTGATTTGCATACGTACAAAAATATCGAATTGGTACTTAAAATTGATACTCCAAATACAATAACGATTTTCGATATAACGAGAATAAAAATATCCATTATAAATATCAATTATTTTATGTGAAAATATCGATATTTCGA
This sequence comes from Vandiemenella viatica, assembly GCA_031002005.1. Taxonomy (NCBI): domain Eukaryota; kingdom Metazoa; phylum Arthropoda; class Insecta; order Orthoptera; family Morabidae; genus Vandiemenella; species Vandiemenella viatica. The sequence goes on along the minus strand of JARYHS010013630.1, from coordinate 2,178,935 downwards.
TACAGAGATATATTTTGCCCAAGCCTAGCTTAACCCACCACATAAATACCTACCTGCACTGCAGTCACCTCTGCTTTGGAATTAGGCTCAACAGGAGAATAACTCGCTTTACGGCGGGGACACTGGAGTTCCTTCCCACGGGGAGTCTCGTGGATGCGGCATCACCACAGCAGACCGAGGGTTCGAGAGCCCCAATCCGCGCAGCCATCCTGTCCCGGCGGGGCACACCTCCTCCTAGTTCCCACTCCACTCAACCTTTACTGTTCCGTGGAGATAGGTACTTACGAGGCCAATGAAGATGCAGAAGAGCTGTATGACGTCAGTGTAGGCGACGCTGTAGAGGCCGCCGAAGAGCGTGTAGAAGACGGCGATGCAGGAGCTCAGGATGACGCTGGTCCGGTGGTCCATGTCGATGATCACGCTCAACGTGGCGCCTGCAACACCGGACGAGAGCTAATCTAAAAGAATCGCCAGCAAATTGTCGATGCAGTCTTAGACATTTTGACGTATTTTGGTCATCATGTGAAAGTCATATATATTAATTCTGTTGTAAATATTGCTTTTTCTTAAACTAATACAAGTTATCCAGCCACCCCCCTCTGCTGCGCGTACCCCCACCATGCCTCCGGCCCCACTACCCAGCCGCCCAATCAGGTCTTTCCCTGCCCCACCTTATGTGCATTGATTGGCTCCGACGCACACGACTGACGTGACCTGGCACCAAAGGCCTTATAAGTGGGGACTCTTCCGAAAACCGACACTTCGCCGGAAGATGGAATCAGAGGCAACCAGCGAAACGTCTCCTTGTACTTTTACTGACACGCTATCCTGGTGGTAAGCTCGAGAGGATTTTACGAAACGTGACAAGTTATCTGACGTAATACACCCGCTCAACGTGAAAACTCAATGTTTGTTAAATTGGAAGTGGATCCACGGAGGGTGGAACACAGATCAGCGCCTGCGTGGGTGATAGGTAACCCGCTTCGCATGACAGCCGCATTGGTAGTGATGGCTTCAGGGGTTAGGAGCGCCGTTATTAATTAATTCTTATGCACTTTATGTTCCTATATTATCGAAACAGCAAATAAGGAATTAAATATGCTTGAGTTCTGACACCAAAATATTTTATACAAATAGGTGTTTCGAATCTGTTCATATTAATAAACTCTGTTTGTTATTTGGTGTATAAATTTCTCTAAAGTTTTCAATTTCAGCCGCTCAAAAAAAGTCTGAATCACTTTAAATTCAGCAACTCAACAAAAGTCTGAATCACTTTAATTTCAGCAATTCAACAAAAGTCTGAATCACTTTAATTTCAGCCACTCAACAAAAGTCTGAATCACTTTAATTTCAGCCACTCAACGAAAGTCTGAATCACTTTAATTTCAGCCACTCAACGAAAGTCTGAATCACTTTAATTTCAACAAAACATTCAATAATTTTTTTGAAGGAAGAAGAGTAAACATGTATGTGCAAAGCTTTCTCAGTGTGCCCTGCTTCGGAATTGAATTAAACTGAATACACTGCTCTCCACATCGTTCCAGCTTCGGACGCTTCTGGAACGGGTCTGCTGGAATGCCCCTTGATTGGCTGCTACAGTTTCTCTTGATTTATCGAGTGTGAGTCGCAGACACGTGTTAGGAGTGGGAGAACCGCCACGACGTGTGCTCAGCTCGTAACAGCTCTGTTTCCTGCTAACAGTAATCACATACATTATTTTTGAGTCTGAGAAAGATATGCATTTATTAATTGTAAATCTGTACATTTTTCCAATGAGTGTGCTGGTGGATGTAAGTTTTCTAAATGGAAACAATTGTTGCTGTAGTTTGAATTGAGATATCTGGAATGTTAATTAAAAGATGTTAATAGGGAATACTGTAGTAGCAAATATGTTCTGAGTGAGATTTTGGATGCTTGTAGTTGGATGCTGTCAGTTTGATGTTCAAATGCTTCTAAGTATTCTCTAGTTTGATTTGAATGTGTTTGTTCACGATTTCGAGTCATTTTTGCACTTTTTCGCCTGAAGATGGGGACAGTGGTTATGATCGCTGAAATATCGTGAGATAGCACTTCCTCAACTCGGTTTGTTATTCGAGAGCATTTCATGAAACTCAACGCCGGGAGAAACTTCTTTCTTATTCATTTTTGCATAACTTTAATTTTATTGCGGTTTCCGTTTCTGTAACGACTGTCAGCGGTCCAGGAGCGTGTGTCGGCGCTTTTCATGGTCTGTGACGCCTGTTCAAGCTGCCGGCTGGAGCTGTAACAGTCTACCCTCGTGTACTCGTTGCTAAACCAATCAGTACCCGTTACTGCCGTTTCGTTACTCGTTACTTGTGGTACAATCGAGCGCTAGCATAAAGCATTGCATCGAGTCGCACCGCGTATGCGACGACTTCGTAAAGCTTAAATAAATTGTTCATTTAGTAAAGTAAGTTTAGGTAAAATTTGCACTGTAAAATAAAATAGAAGTTGGAATATCGCATTTTAGAATAAACGCATTTCATAAACGTTTGAAAGTAATAAAATCTCACTAAGGTATGATCAGTAGAAAGGCAGTAACCATCTCAAACCATCTACCCAGATCTTCTATTTACGAATTACGCTCTGTAAATTTTAATAATAAATAGAAGCAGAACTACGAAATAGCTCTTTATGTTGTCAACATTACTCGTACTTACCTCGTTAAAAATACCAAAACTCAACAGTAAATAATATCAATTATATTAAAATAATGTACGCGCAACAAGTTTATAATTAAACATTTTCCTTTGTAACGAAATGAATTCAAGTCAAAATTCCCAGAAATACGCGACGGACGGTGTCCAAATGTTCAATCTCTGGTTCAGGTTCATTTATTCGCTGGGCGAACCATTCCAGTTCCCGCATGACGCGTAGTGTTCGTTCGTTTATCAAATCAAACTGACAGCCAGACGACACGTGCGAGTATCGGAATGCATTCACGAGTAACGTCTCGGTACTTCGAGTCAGGCGAATATACATGGTCTGCTACAGCTCCCTGCCGACTGTAGCCACAGCGGAGCGTCCATATACCACGTCCCTCCCCCCACATAGCCTCACGTGGCTAGTTCCTACATCCCTCACCCTCCCCCACGTAGCACGTAGCGTTTTTTCCGTTTTGATTCCAGAAGACATTTTGTGCTGTTTTCTGTTGTCAGGACATTAATTAAATGACGGAAATAAATAATCACATGCAGTTGTGTGTTTTGTACCTCAATTTAACTGTGACGAATAATATGAATGGAAAGCTGCGTGGTCTGTCTAGGAAACCCCCCACCCCCACCCCCACCCCACGTAACCCTACGTAGCTTTCCAGCCAACCTCCCCCCCCCCCCCGCAGATGGATCCACATGATTTATAGACGCCCCCCAGGGGGTGCAGTGATAAGACGGAATACCGCATTATTCGTTTGTTGTAATGAGCTTTAAACCCCTGGAAAGAAGTCTACTGTACAGTTAATGTACGCGTTGCTGAAGTGGTTTCTACAAAAATAAAAGGCAAAGTTACCAAAATAACAGTCAAAGTAGAAAATTTATTGCTGCTGTTGTTAGTCGAGAAGCTGCAGTCGCTGAGTAACATGAATTATGTGTGGGGTTAGCAGTAGAACTTAATGCAGAGAGCTGCTCAAGAAGTTAGGAATTTCAGCATTGGTGGCTGAGTATATTTACACATTAATGTCCTTTGTAGTCACAAATTACACTTTGTTTGAAACAAATAATTAAATAAACAATTATGGCAATAGAAGTAAAAAATGATCTTCACAAGGGTTGCAAGTCGTTGTCATTTGTTCAAAAGGGGATCCGATATTCAGGGATACATATCTTCAATAAACTCCCAACACATATTAAATGTCTAGCTGATGATAAGAATAAATCCAGGAAAAAATTGAAAGAAATTTTAACTGCCATCTCCTTCTACTCTGTCGAAGAATTTATTTCTAAGGTATCTAAAAAATAAATTGCCAGTATTTTGTGTAAACATAGTTGATATAATTAATACCATGTATGCTATGACTATACATTTTCTGGTGTATGTATTATTTTGTTATGCAATTCCTTAAGTGTAAATTGACAACTTTCCACATCCGGAAGAACCAGTTTCTTATATTGGGAACAATGGAAACTGAGTTTATTGCACTGTATTGCTGAGGAGTTGAAGGAGATTGGTAACATACTCTGAGGTAAGTCCTGGCTGTAGGGCAGATCTTCCTAAATGAGCAAAAATCAATAACTTCAGAGTACTTAAAAAACTTCTTCGGCTGCCTATTCTTAAATGTTTTTACATCTAACATTTTCATTATTTTCGAGTGAAACATGTGTTCGGTTAAAGGTATCGCTGTAATTAATTAGATTATTTGAATGCTTGAAGATTTCTCGGGCCTGCAGCCGGGTCAATTTATCGCAGATGTACGAATTTTCGATGGCGTAACATGCCATCATCTTCAGGTAGCGTCCACTGGTCGGAGTGAGAAGCGCAGTCCAGGACGCGACTGCTGGTCTGCTCCGGGGGCGTCGATATTTATACCCTCCCCCCCCCACTCCCACCGCGGTGCTCCGATAGCGGTGGTGGGGGTGGTACGTTGCAGCACGTCGAGCAGTGACCATCAGTTTGTACGCCACCTCCGTCGCGCACAGTGCCTCGCCTCCGGTATTTGTGGAGCCGATTCAATGCTGGGTTCCAAGCTTGGCTTAGTTGGAACCCGTTGTCTTTGTTTATGAGGTTACCCCGTAGCAGGAATTAGGTTATTACTGCGATTCGGTTACTTTGCATAATTTAATACCACAACCCATCTACAATTATGACAAGACATCCTGACGCTGATTGCACCTCACAGAAAAGTAGCTCCACCTAAAAAGTAAAACTCGACACAAACGAAATATAGTTATCGTTCTGTTTCTCTGCACTATGACTAAATAAACAAGAAAGACTTGTTGACTGTGCCGTTTACTGAACTCAGAAAAAAGATCACAAGCCACAGTCATGCATTACCTCGTGTAGTCTCCACATTATGTATCATGTCTTACACCAGCGATGATACGCCGAGGGCCTTCCAACACTATTACTACGCCATCGAATTCCTAGTTCGCACAATGCACTCCTACAGAAGCCGCACATTCGAACACGTCCATCAAACCAGAATAGTGTAAACATCGACTCATCACTCCACAGACCCGATTCCGCTGCAACGGACCGAACACCACCTGGGTCGTCGTGATGTGCAGCTGCTGTTCGAAATACCCATGTCGGTGGGCCTCTGTACGCAATGTTTCAGTGGAAACCGATACTCCAGTCGGATGGCAACCATGGCTTGTGCCCTATTTTTGACAATTTTATGTTTCAGGCTTATGCGATATCGGCCGGAGAAAATTGGAAGACGACCAGAACATTGTGGCGAGACAGTATAAAGCCAAGTATATTATTTGTAAAGTTGAAGTCGCCACGAAGCATTGTTGTGAGTAGAGCCGCGCGGGGCAAACAAGTAATTGGTGAGTCAGTGTGAGGCTAGCTGCCGAGGGGAAGCGCACAAGGAGCGCGCCCTGGTGTGGGAAGCCGCGGTGGACCATGCGAAGGGACACTCCTGCGTGACGCGCGGTCGCTGCGGCTTCCGCCCGCCCTGCGGGGTTCTGGTGGGGCCGGGTGTCTCGCGTCGGAACACAGTGAGGCTTGTGCTATACGGCCAGGTGTCGGAAGAGCCTTCGGCCTGGTGTCTCGCGTCGGAACACAGTGAGGCTTGTGCTATACGGCCCGGTGTCGGAAGAGCCTTCGGCCGGGTGTCTCGCGTCGAAACACAGTGAGGCTTGTGCTATACGGCCCGGTGTCGGAAGAGCCTTCGGCCGGGTGTCTCGCGTCGGAACACAGTGAGGCTTGTGCTATACGGCCCGGTGTCGGAAGAGCCTTCGGCCGGGTGTCTCGCGTCGAAACACAGTGAGGCTTGTGCTATACGGCCCGGTGTCGGAAGAGCCTTCGGCCGGGTGTCTCGCGTCGAAACACAGTGAGGCTTGTGCTGTACGGCCCGGTGTTGGAAGAGCCTTCGGCCTGGTGTCTCGCGTCGGAACACAGTGAGGCTTGTGCTATACGGCCCGGTGTTGGAAGAGCCTTCGGCCGGGTGTCTCGCGTCGGAACACAGTGAGGCTTGTGCTGTACGGCCCGGTGTCGGAAGAGCCTTCGGCCTGGTTCGTGGCAGTGCCGCCTCCGCGCGGCTCCCCGTGGGCACCAATAAGTGGTGGCGAAAGGCGCCTTGCCCCACAGTCCCTGTTGTAATGGCGGGTGATCCCGAAGAGCCTAATGTCGCGGCGGGGGCGGCTGCTAGCTGGCAAGGTACTCCGCTGCCTTGGTTCTCGAGGGGGTTGGTGGGTATCCCCGACGACGGATCCTAGCGCCCATAAAGCGGCCAGGGGGAGGCGCGAGCTGAACATACGAAACATACTTGTGACGCTGTACTCACCGAGCGCCGCGAGGATGCCGGCGGCCCAGAAGACCTCCCCGCAGAGCGCGGGCAGGAAGAGCAGCCCGCCCATGCGCTCGCCGAACGAGTCCTGCAGAGGGTCCAGCATCGTGATGTAGCCCTGCTGCCGCATCTTGTTGGCGAAGAAGATGCCACCTGCAACCACCGCCTGCGTCACTGATCATGGCTGACGACGAGTGCGCACAGAGCCAATCAGTCGCCTGTTTACCTAGAACTCTCAAGGGCCGGAGCCGAGAGCTCGCTCATGCATTATAGACTGCTCCTGAGCTCAAGGCACCAAGTAGACGGGCTCAAAATCCTAGGATATTGGTGATGTTTACTAGTTGTTCTATCACCGAAAGACCGCAGACAAGAACGTAGTAGCTACAACTGTGAGTACAAAGTTCTGACACTATGTCACTGGGGTGAACCGTCTTTCTGATGTATTTGTGTCTATCAGCATCGCTTGTGGTACCAAAACCTTACGCATAGTTTCCTACTAAGTCCCAAAAACTGGGTCCTCGGGTAATCTAAAGTAGGAATTACGGATCAACCTTGAAACTTACTTGCAATGGTTGAAAAAATTAACTACTCTTCATTGATGGTGACCTGAATGGACACGCTGGAACGAATAGAAATAGTAGATGGTGGGCCGGGTTTTTGAAAACGAAATGATGATGGTAACAGAATCCTGGAATGTGCTGAGGCGTTGGGCTTAGCTGTGATTAACAACTTTCACAGAAAATGTGCAGCGCACCTCATTACCTTCAGCGGCAGGGGAAGGAATACACAGATTGATTGTTGGTTGATTCGAAGGGGTGATCTTAAGTTCGTAACTGATGCAAAAGTTTTACCATCGGACAACATCGCGCCCCAACATCATATGCTCCTTCTCAGTTTCAGGATTCACTTCGAACTCTACAAGAAAAACTTTATGTTTACATCGGAGGGAATTAAATGGTGGACATTAAAGCAATACCAGAACCAGATGAAAACATCTATAGGCTCTCAAAAAATGCCAGAACATGTTAACTAAGTTTGGACAATTGTCGCCAAATATATTAAGACTTGTGGTACCAATGTCATGGACCCAACGAAACATGGATGTCGTTTCGTCAACAAGAAGTGTGGTGGTGGAATGATCAGGTGCAAGATACCATCAAGACAAAGAAGTTAGCCCTTGAAGGGTGAAAACCAGATACTGTTACCCAGAAACCGACCGAGTTTCTCAGCCGATGGAAATAGCACTTCCAAAATACCAGCAACGAGGAATTTCCACAATCCTACTTGCAGATCCTGTGTATGGTCCAGTTCAACCATCACAGCTTTGATGTAGAGACCGCTCTGAAGAAGATGAAAAGTGGAAAGGCAACTGGACCAGATGATATCCCATCGGAGTTATGGAAGATGCTAGGATCACTGCAACTCAGCTCCTGATAGATCTTTTTCAGAAGGTCATAGACCAAGATGAATCTGCTTGAAGTTGTCTCACTACTGTTATAATTCCCGTTTGGAGAGGAAAGAGTGATGTGCTAGACTGCTTCAGATTCACCTACTTTGCCACACAATGAAAATTCTTGAGCGCATTGTGGATGCAGGATAGTTAAGACTGCTCCGAAGCAGTGTAGTTTCATGAAAGGCACAGGGATGATTGATGCTATTCATGATACACGTCTTTTGCTGGAGAGGCACCTAGAAAAGAGAACACAACTGCACATAGATTTTTTAGATCTTGAAAAGGCCTCGTGATCAATCTGGTACTCACTGAGACAGGGTGGGGTGCCAGAGGTATGTGTTAAACGGTACCCGCTGCTATTTGGGAACGTCACCAGCCACGTTCGATGCACTGTAGAGAATTCGTCGACTTTTCCCATCAGAAATGGTGTTCATCAGGGATCAGCTTTGTCCCCGCTCCTGATTATCCTCTGTCTCGATACCACTGCTGCAAAACTACTCACTTCACACCCCAGAACATTGCTTGTGCTGAGAATACGATGGTCACCTGCCAGTCTCGGATATACTCCAACGATGGAAAACTTCCCTCAACAGACACGGCATGGGACTTAATGTACGGAAGACCAAGTACACGGGGTGTGGAGCTAAAAATGATGGGTCTGTTAATATCGAAGGCTTTTAACTCCATAAGTCACCTGAGTTCAGATACGTGTGAACACCAATCTGTTTCGATGGTCAGACACTCCCAGACATCCGACACAGAGTCAAGGCAGCCTGGATGAAGTAGCTCCAGGTCACAGGAGTCCTGAAGGTGTCACTTTACCTTAAATCAAAGGTTAAAGAACCGACGTTCGGCCAGTGGCACCGTATGGAACCGAATGTTGGCCAGTCGCGAAAAGACATGAGCAACAGCTGCATGTCGAGGAAATGAAGACGATTCGCTGGTCACAGGACTCACTAGACTGGACGGCATCAGGAATGACAACGTCCGGGCGCATTGGTGTGGCTCGATCCCTGAGAAAATGCGAGAAGGTCGTGTGTGATGGTACAGCCATGTACTACACTGCAACAACGCCTCAGTGGCTCCACATACGACCACGAGGGAGACCAGGAAGCGCTGACTGGGCACACATGCAGGAGGACGTGCGAGTAGGCAATACCTCACCTGGAGGTGCACAAGTGGAAGTCCAGTAAAGCAGGCCCTCCAATGCGGGGTCAACGATAAGAAGAAGTCGTATAAATAAAGGAGGATAGCTAAAAAGGGTGAGAACTATCAACGGATTCGGTCTGTTTGTCTCCGAGAGCCGGCTGACGCACGGCGCTTGCGTGTGTCTGTCGGCCATAATAAAATATGCTTACTGCAAGTTATCTGAAACAGCTAGACACACTTGCCTACGTAAAAAGATGAAGCTCCTCGAACACATACACGCCGTATGCGGGTATGTAAATGATTAAAGTTTGTCAGGATACACTGTTTCCTTCCACACTTATCTGGCCATCCTTTATTATTATTATGAGGGGTCTGGTGGCTCAGTGGTTCGGCCTCTGAGTGGGAATCGAAAGGTCGCCGGGTCGAATCCCTATCGCGGTGGGGATTTTCAGTGGTCCTTCGCCTCTGGCACAGCTTGCTGTGTAATGTGAAGTCTCCAGAACGCTTTCGTGGTTCGGGGTCGACGTTAAACTGTAGGTCCCCTGTATCTGGAAGGACCTGCAGAAATCTGTACAAAGAAATCTAGCTGTTCTTCTTTCCACAACCTCCAACTCCTATTAATGTATTATGTATCCAATAGTTTTTTGTTGTTTCGTTTTATTGAGTTGTAGAGCAAACTGCTTTGTGCATTAGAGAAAAGCATCTGGCTGTTAAGTTGGTAGGCCTAGCGTGCGTGCCAGAGAGTATCTCTGGAGGAGTTTTTTGATAGTAGGCGGAACGCGTGAATTGCGTGGATCGCCAAAGTAGTAGAAAGAGTGTAATTTGTGAACTTAATCAAAATGAAAACTATGATAAATCAATAAATACGTGCTTGTAGTGATCGCAGGTGATCTTTTGATATTTTTGGTTTATGAAATATCCGGCGGGCGAATTTTATTTTGAGTGGTGTATACAAGAATGAGTGGAAGTTATGTTCTTTCTTCGTTGATGTGTAATGCGATTGAATGTCCACGTGATAATTGCTACGAATAAGTAAGAACTGTTTATCATAAAAGGAGAGTAACGCGTTCAATTTTACGCATCATAGCATGAATAAGCACATTTTCTTGCAGTGGATGGAGCGAAATAAGCAGAAGAAAGAGGAAGATTACATTTTGATTTTGAGTTTCTTATACGTCACGGAGGTTATATAATGAAGGGATCAGACTGCGTGATTTCTACGTCCATCTATTATTTGATTAAAATTTAATTTTTATGTGTAATTATCAGTAGCAGAATACGATTCTGTCGGCTTGCATATCAAAATATGGCCGCAAATATTTTAAATTAAATTTCCAAAATAATAATAATAATAAAAAGTTTCGTTCACTTGTTTTTTTAAAATAAATTATAATTAATTTCAAAGAGAGAGATGTAAAGAACATTTATGTTTTCCCTGTGTAAAAGTTGCTGCAAGTCGGGGTCGCCAGCTGTTAGAGCGTGAGAGAGATAGCGCACAACACGGTCTAACATCACAGGACGTGAAGGTCGGGCCTGCCCGCTCTGTGATCAGTGGCAGAATCGCGATTCTTGTGCTCTGCAACACTTCTGGAAGCACCAGAATTGTACTCTTTCGCCAGATCTGCCTCAGATCACCCCCTATCCTGCAAGCCTCCGACCTCCACGTTCTGTGATGTGGTGTGGGTGTTCACCACATTGTCGCCTACTCGTGATTTCACCGTCCTTCAAACACTTTCCATAGATGCTCACTACAGTAGCACGCGAACAGCCGACTAGCCTCTCCGTTTCAGAGATGCTCGTTGCCAGATGCCGCGCCCGTAAACCAATGACCCCTAATTTAAGGGAATTTCGTGACCTGTCCGTAGAAATCTGGTGTCAGATACCTCTGGTAGCCTACCGAGGACTTGTAGAATCCATGCTACACCGAATCACTGCTGTATAGCGTTTGAAAGGTGGACCAATGTGCTGGTGAGTAGGTGGTCATAATGTTACGGCCTGTCAGTGAATGTGGGACCAGCTCAGACGTCAAATCGGTCCCATGGCCGGTATCGAGGGTATAAAGGACCAATTGTGGACTGGATTGCGCCAGGAAAGCATACAACCGAGTCAGTGCATGCATTCAGGCTGGAGGGGGTGAACGTCATACTGATAACAGGGCTCTGACACTCTCTCTCAACGCGTGAGGTTTCGTTTGCTTTTTGCTTCCGCTCTGGGTGCTTCACTTTTCGTCAGGCAGTGTGCTTTGAGGCTACTGCGCCGCATGTTAATACTGTCCTCTCGAGACTGCACTGCGTGCTTATCTAAATGTTAGTAGCATAGAGCAGGAGCTGTGCTAGCGGCGACGTGGTGCGGCGTTGGAGGCCGTGCAGCGCAGTCCGCCGCCTCGTCTGAAAAGCGTGATAGCGGGAGAACACAAAAAGAGATTTCTGGCGTGCGGAAATAAGTTAAAGTGTGCGGTAATGAATTAACGGACATTGAATGATTACACGAGGTCATAGTAAATAAGTTTGCATATTAAGTAAAATGGTTTCACCTGGAAAGAGGAGTCAGACAAAGAAGTGTATTGTCATCTTTTCTCTTTAACGTGGTCTTAGATGTAATAGTAGTTGAAGTCCAGGGACACAGAGATCCAACAGAGCTGAAGGTGATAGCATATGCTGATGACATCATAATATAGGAGGAGGCAGTCCAGGATCTGGAAAGAGAATGAGCGAAATGGTGGACTGCAATGGGTAAACATGGCCTGAATTTTTTTTTAACTTCTTTACGTCTCTGAACAGCGAGGTCTTTAGAGACGGCAAAGGATGGGTGCAAGGAATGGGAAGGAATTCGGCCATGGCCTTTTGAAGGAAGCATCCCGGCATTTACATGGAGTGATTTGGGAAACTATGGAAAACCCAAATCTGGATGCCCGGACGGAGATTCGAATGGCCGTCCTCCCGAATGCGAGGCGAGAACGCTAACCGTTACACCACCACGCTCGGTTATGGCCTGAAGATAAGTGTAGAAAAAAAGATAGGTAATGAAGACAGCAAGGATCACTGGCCCTGCAAAGGATGTGTTACTCAACGGCAAGAAATTGGAATTGGTAGAATCGTTAGTGTATCTGGGAAGGAAGGTAACTATTAATTTAAAGATGGAGGAAGAGAGGTAAGAGAGCAAGGAAGAGTGGACAATTGCATCATCAGATACTGGATGTTATCTGGAGGTGGAACATAGGGAAGGATGCCTAAATTCTGCTCTATAAAGTATATTACTGGACCATACTGTCCTGTGGATCTTAACAGATTGCAGGCGGCAGAGATGGGGTTTCTCCGAGGGATAGAGACTGTCACGACGAAAAATAAAATTAGAAATGAAGACATCAGGGAGAGAGTACAAGTGGAAGTATTAGAAGAGATGTTAACAAGGAAGAGACTGCAGTGGCTGAGTCATGTGATGAGGATGGATTTTTTTTTTTAACTGCTTTACGTCTCTTTTTAACATCGAGGTCTTTAGAGACGGGAAAGGATGGGGGCAAGGAATGGGAAGGAATTCGGCCATGGCCTTTTGAAGGAAGCATCCCGGCATTTGCCTGGAGTGATTTGGGGAAACCATGGAAAACCCAAATCTGGATGCCCGGACGGGGATTCGAACCGCCGTCCTCCCGAATGTGAGGCGAGAACGCTAACCGTTACACCCCCACGCTCGGTATGAGGATGGAGGAGGGTAGGATGCCAGAGGCAGCACTGCTGAACAGTGGGAAGGGAAGGAGGCCAGTTGGAAAACCTCGGGCAAGATGGACGGACCAAATGAAGAAAGACGCGGAGGCTAAGGGAGTCGTGAGGAGAAAAGTGGTGGAGGAAAAATCGTACAATGACCGCCAGAATTGTAATAGGTTGTGCAGGATGACCCGCAAAGTTGGAATAGTCTAATGATGCTAATATTTTGCAAGCATCTCTAATACTCATCAATGTCGATTTGAATGAAAGTCAGTTACAGGAGTTTCTAAGCGGTTCTAAGTTTCATGGACTATATTCGATGCATACTGAATCGGTTTTATTTTTCAAAATACGCGCAGGAAGCGCTATCACTACGGCAAACAGGCAGCAGTTTGGAGGGGTTCGCGGTGGCAGTGATCAGATTTGGCGACCTTGGCCAGGACAACTTACCGAAGACGAGGCTGAGGGCGTATCCGAAGGGCGCCTGGCACCAGATCAGGCCGTAGCGGTAGATGGCCTCAGCCGTGCCGTTGATGTAGCCTCCGCCAACCCACGTCGCTGCAACACAACGCACTCTATGAAAACATAGTACAACTTACAAAAATCATACACAAACAAAAATATTTCAAACATTTACGGTTCTGCTCTTGAATTAGGCAACTTACCGAGCATTCTGTGTGTAAGCCCATGTCTTGTATTAGTTTTTTACTAATGCTCGGAAAAAACAATTCTCAGCTTTGTTTCTCTTGCAGGCAATTTATATATAAACTGCAGTAAGTACCACAGATAAGCTACAAATACGTCCTTGGTGCAATTTCACTGAGTTGTGTAATTGTTCTAGGGAAAGAACATTTTTTCCCCTGTATGTTAAAACATCCCACAAATCTACCGAAAGTATTTCAAAGGAACCGCCTATGTACTTGTGCTACGCAAAAATTAACTAGGAGGTTTCAACAAAACTTAGTCACAGATATAAGTGAAGAGTTAATATACTGCAAACGTTTCATCTGATAAGTTACAGTGACCTAACCCGTGAATTCTGAAATTTTTGTGTGGCTCTGAACACGTTACGTAAAACATAAGGAACAGATATGAACAAAACTTACACCAACTATTAGATTATAGGATAGTTTTTATCCCAAAGAAATTACATAATGCCACAAGAAAATTACTGTGTTTAATGAAAGATTGCACAGTGATATACTACTATTCATACTAATAATTTCCCATAGTAATGATCATAATACTAAGGAAACAAAGAGAAAATAATTGTTACTTTTACGTTCGTATAAATACTTTACGTGTTTCTACTCTGACTTATACGGAAACAGTACAATTACTTACCAGGAGTCAAAATTGGACTTTTATACGCAGCAAGGATGTGCTATTGTGTGCAAATCATTGAAACTGCAATAATCAGACTTCGCGATATAATTAGTTATTTTATATGTTAGTTTATACAAGTAGTGATACAACAATATTCCCGTGGACGAGGCAGGCATTAACACTTCAAACGTTGAGAAGCTTTGAGGATGATAATGAAGTACGACTATGGATCATCAACCAGAACAGAATCTTGCAGAGTGGCGGCAGAAACAACGCGTTCACAACAATCTAACACAGAAGCAGAGGCGGCAGCCAGGGTGAAAGGGCGCTACCCTGCTTTAGCCTGATCAGACGACATTTCTGTGATAGCTCAACACTGAACCAGCAGCACAAATCCCAAATACTGCTTGAGGAAGTCGCGGATACTAATAAAAGGCTAAGTCACTAACGCTGACGTCACGCTCCTGACTAGGACTGTTGATAATATATCGATATATCGAAATATCGATATTATTTTTGGAAAATATCGATATTTATGAGTGATATTTTTAGGACGATATATCGATATTTCGATACTGAAATCAGGATATTTTTTGAAATAAGTTATTATTTTTCGTTTGCTCTGGATGACACTATGTTCCTCAGATTTCTGTTACACATAGAGATCAGCAAGCTTAAGTAAACAATACTACGTTTCTATAATTAATTTGGAAGTTTTAGGTACCAACTACCAAGTTTAGTCAGATGATTACAACGGTGAAGGCCAGGCATCGCTTGCCCAGCACGAATCGAACGCGAGCCCATTGTTTGAAATGAACATGACCACTGTCCAGGGAACTAATTAGACAGCAAGAAAAATAAGACAACTCAGAATAAGCTATCAACATACAAAACTAAATGAAATACCACCAAAAAAAATTTATGTAAAGGCCATAACGCATGCTATAATAGCTAAACTTCTACCTTAATAAACGCCACAACTGTATTGCTTATCAGTCTTAAAAATACACAAAATAAGTGTTACCTCGAACTTCTTTGGAGTTTTATAAATTTAATGTATTTTTATGAAAACTATGACACGCATAATGGTCAAATTTTTTAAAAGAAATCAACAATCATCACCAAGAGAAACCTGTCTAAAGTGAAAACCTGATTAAGAACAAAATCACACGTCTCTTTATCAGTGGAAAACCTTATTTTTACAAGGTTTTATTCTATGATATTTGATTTCTGAAAATATCGATATATCGATACATCGATACTTTTTTTCAGATATATCGACAGCGATATTGATACTTTTTAAAATATCTGTATATCGAAAATCCGATATTTTTAAAAATATCAACAGCCCTACTCGTGACCTTCGTCGTGGAACTAACCACGGCCACAGCTGTTTCATAGCTATGGGCGGTACTTAATAACAAGTCTACTGCGACGCAACTGTGGAGAAATCAACTGACGGAACACTGAGAGAAAAGTAGACCCCTGGGTATTTTGTTGAAATCAACAAAACAACTATTAGCTGTTTTTCTTTTTATTTGCACACAGTCGATGTGAATGTTTTCTTATACTCTCTGATCAGAGATGTGAGTAATATGGTTTGTATTTGGCTAAGCGACTGCGAGAGCACTGCGTCGTCTTTGCAGGGCTGTACATGTTTGCACTGTGTTCTCCGCGACTGTCACAGCATTGCATTACCATTGAGTAGGCACTCGGGCCGTCGATTTTGGCGACCCTGGTAACTAGAACAAGGTAAAGGGCGACGCAACCCGCAACACACCCAGCGGTAAGTTTCTTCTTTCTTTACCAGTTAATAGGGTTCCGTCAGGGCCACGAGCTAGTTTGAATGCTCCGTCCTTTTTTGTTCCTTCTTATTCTTCCACCACTCCTTCATCTTCTCGCTGTGCATCTTTTTCCTCGCTTCGGAGCATTTGGACACTGCTTTCTTATCCTTCCAATTGTATCACTTAAAAAAAAAAAAAGAATAAAATCTCTTTGTTGCTTGTTTCTTATATGTACTGCTCTTTTCTAAATCTTACTTTTTATTCCTGAAAGCAGGTTGTCGTTGATTTCTTGGTGCACAGATATTCAAAGCCCGTTTGCATGGGTCAGTGCGTTAACCGTTGGACAAATTCCTAATTAGCAAAGGCCTGGCGTGACCCGATTGGGTCTAGGGTCCATTCACTAATATTAATAATAATAAATGTTCAAAAATAGTAATCATATCTTCCATATTGATTGTGTTATGTTTTATATCTTGCAGCTTATATTTTTAACCAGCTGAAAATGGTAATTATTTCAGTTGATTCTTCTATTTTGCAAAGTGTTAAAAGATGAAGGTAGGCGTTCCATCGAACTTACTTACAAGGACAATGTACGGTCAATGCATAGTTAGAAATTTTCCAAATACAATATTTTCACGACTGTCACCCATTAATTAAATGATGGATGTTGACGCTTATACATCTTATTCCAGAATAACTACGAATAATACGATTCCAATGGTTGATAATAAGGTAGTCATTTCGACTGCGAAAAAGCGCCTCTGAATGGATTCTGATTTGCGAACACTTTTATCCACATTCCTCAGATTTTCGACGCCAAATCTTCTGCTGGGACGGCGCGCTGTACCCCGTCAGAATCGCACATGCAGACCAATATACAGGTTCATTTTCGTTTTCGTTCCTTGGCTTGCCCGTTCCGCATAAACACTGTAATGCGACGCTTGCCTCCACATTACATGCCGCATTTTATTACATTAACGGCAATGTAACAGGAGATATTTTTTCACAAAATTTGGGCCATCATTTTCTTTACAAATAAGTAAAGTCAGAAAGGCTGTGATGCAAATAAATAAATATTCAGTTTACATTAGTGCATATGAACATTTTGTATGGCGGATTTTGAACTGTGCGGACTTGGCTGGGGGCTTGAGTAGACGATCTTCTATGGAACCACTCCCTACCAGCGAGAAAACGTCGCTGCCAATCATAGCAGTGGGTAAGTCCGGGAACCTCGAATGAGGTCCCATGGGGTGGTGAACAACAGGACGCTAATACACGCCGCCCGCACATATCATCACCCACGACGAATCCCGAATTCTATAGATTCCACAGTTTTCCCCTCTTTTCATTCTGCCACTACTTCATTCCAAACACCCACAATTATTACATTTTCCTCTCCCTTCATATATTGGATTAGTTATTCAATTTCGGCGTATATTTTCTCTATTTCTTAGTCATCCTCCTCTGACATTGACATATACACTTTTACTAATGTTGTTGGGACGGGCTTAGTTTCTAACCTCATCAAAGTAATCCTGTCACTAAACTGTTCATAATAACTCACCCGTTTCCCTACTTTCTTGTTCATTACAAATCCTACACCAGTGACTCCATTGACAGCTTGTGTGCTAATGATCCTGTGTTCCCCAGACCAGAAATCCTGTGCGTCTTTCGATTTAATCTCACTAATCCCAACAACATCTAACTTAAAATGTTCCATGTCCCTTTTTAAGTTTTCTAACCTACCTGCCCTATTCAGACTTCTAACATTCCTCGCTCCGACTCGTAGAATGTTTCTATCCATTCTGATGACTCCTCCCTGAGCAGTCCCCACCCGGAGATGCGATTGGGAGACTATTTTACCTCCGGAATATTTTACCCAGGAAGAAGCCACCATGATATATGTAATTTGAGAGGATTACATGTCCTCGGGATACCCTTTGGGTCTTTAATGCAGTGGTTTCACGTTGCCTACTGCATCCCCATGCCGTTGATCATTTCTGATTCATCTGTCTTTAGGGGCCGTTTCCAACCCCAAGGACAAGACGGTGATCTGGACCAATCCCCTGAGGGGCCGTTGGCAAGCAGTGGGTGACTCCTTATACCGGGAATCTTTCAGTCGCCAGAGCCTCGTCCGTGCAAACAGGGTGCACCACGTGAAGGAGAGGTTGACATCTGGTTGGAAAAGACTAGTATAGTCTCTCCCACTCGCAGTCACAGCTGCTGCAGGGTCTGCAGTTCTTACCCTACCAAGTATTTGACAGATCGTAAATTTGAGCAAGTTGTATCTCAGTATCGATAATTGACTTCCGAAAAGAGATTCCTGTTTCACAACTGTGTTGTACTTGCATATTTCCAGATAAACACTTTTTGTTGTATATACAGGTATAAGTAGTTATGCCATTTTTTTTTTTTTTTTTTTTTTTTTTTTTTTTTTTTTGTATTTGACATAAACTTTGTCTTTTGTATTGACAAGGAAAAGTTTTTATTTTGAGCTTAGTTTGTAACATACGCGTATTAACAGCATCGTAGTATATTATGTATCATCGGTGTTATTGAGATTGAATCAATGCGAAAGGACGCGTGAGTTTGGGTTCTGCTCCGTGTCCGCTGTCTATTCTGCCCATTAATGTGTGTACTTAGGGAGCGTCCATAAACCACGTAGCCCAATTTTGGCCTCCTGTGAACCCCTCTCCCCTTCCCCACGTAGTCTGACGTGGCTTTGGGATCAACCCCCCCCCCCCTCACCTCACGTAGCACGTAGCTTTTTTCCATATTGATTCCAGATGATATTTTGTACTAGTTTCTCTTCTCACACTATCGTAAATTACTTCTGGATTTAATTAAATGACGGAAATAAATACACACATGCTTTTGTGTGTTATATACCTACCTTATTTTAACTGACTGTGACAAACAATATGAATAAAAAGCTACGTGGATTCGTTCGGACTAGGTTTGTCACGGATATCATATTTGCGTATGATCACTGATTGACATTCGCGGATGCGGAGATGGAAAAATAAATTTATAATTATTTACATTTTAATATTTTATCAAAAATAAACTTAAAATCAATATAAGCATATTTTTATGTAAATTCTACAATTTTTCATAAGTAAAGTGTATTTTCATATTATACTGCCATGTTTATTTATTTTTTGCCTCATCTTTCAACAACAAACACACACAAGTGAATTAAATTATTTTCGGAACTACGCATGCGTCTAAAAAACAATCTTTGTCGTATAAAATTTACGGAGTTCGAGGCTCGAATAATTGAAGCGTCAAGCACAAGGCCACGCTAACGCACATCTCCGTGCCCGCCACCCGCCTTTCCACCGCTCCAGCGGTCCATTCACAGTACAACTTGTAGGACCTACGATGATCCGATTTCCGACAGCGGACCCTTGATGGACCCTGAAAGGTGTTACCTGTTGGATGTTGTTCCCAGACAACCAACACGGGTCCTTGCTGTCTAACAAGCTATGGCGTTGGATCGTGATTGGAGGAAACATCCTGCGAGTGTGCGATAAGGACACATGGTGTGCCGCGAGAAAGTACGAGTGGAAAGGGACTGCTTGGAACATTTTGTTGGACCCCTTGTAGTAGCGTGAATGGGTGAGCGCATCCTACAGTAGTTCTACGCGGATGTCCTATAAGCTGGACCGTGGATAGCCCACTTACATCCATGTTCAAAATTGTAAATTCGTCGCTTAGGTAATAACGCCGTTAAGTTCATTGTTAGTTTTATTGCAAGATCGAAAAAAAAACAATAACTTTGTTGTCAGCTTAAAGAAGATGACCTGCATCTCGTGTAAAGAGGAAAGATTAATGTATATTGCAATGTTACGAAAACATACGATATATGCGCATTCAAAAGTGTTGATACGGATGCGAAGGTAGTATTTGACGCGAGAGTTCCGCACTTGCGGATGGGGAGTTCCGTTACATCCTTAGTTTGGTCTCCATCCATCCCCAACGTAGACCAGCGTAGCTTTCTACGCTACCACTCCCTCGCCACGTGGTTTATGGACGCTTCGTAGCCGGCTGCCTCTTGGCCCACTTCACGCGAGCCCTGAGGCTGGGCTGGCAGTAGCCCTGTTAATACTGAATGTCTGCTCGAGGGACATGATGGACGTGGCAATCAGGAATGTGCGCGTTGCGAGTGGCGACCGAGAGCAGGACTGCGCTCTATATATAGCGCAGCGCCGGTCGATACAGCTGACCTCGCCGGGTCACGGGTCACGGGGCTCCGCAAGGTCACCGCTTCCACCAGTTCAAAGTGCAGTACGACGAATTTCGCTGTACTAAATGCAATCGCTACTTGACGGGATAGCAACGCTGGAAAACTGTTGTTTACATATTTTTTGGTAGTAAATAATATAATTGTGATATGAACGATACTCAGTTCCATTCGGAAAGTTATTCTCTACAGTAGAACTCCAATTATCCGACCTCTGATTATCCGAATCGCCGATTATCCGAATCGCTTTTTTAACTAAGACGGAAACGCACTGCGGAAAGGCTTCCCCTCTTTTATAAAAACCAAGTTAGGATGACTGCTGCTTTCTTTACCGAGTGGTACGGCGAATTTTTCATCTCTGATATGGAAAAGCACCAAAAATCTCTTGGAAAAGAAGGCATTTTCAACATACATACAATAATTAATTAAAATAGACCCTTTTTCGGAAAAAATCAGATTATGCGAATTTTTTATTTTCTGAATGGGGTCCGGTCCCAATTGATTCGGATAATTGGAGTTCTCCTGTATTATAAAACACAAAGAGATTTTACATGTTGGTGAGATTTTCAGCCCAGGTCCTTAGTTGCTATGATAACTGTTTTATGTGTTATGTTTCCGACTTGCAACTAAACAAATGCTTTTGATGGCAGACGCGTTTCACCTTTATTCAAGACATCGACATCAGAAAAGTTTATACACAGTTCGTGGCCGTGAAATTCGCCAGAATGTAGCCTACAAAACTTTTGACAGTAGTGGTAGTGCGAGAATAGTAGCTGGTATGGAAACACGAACTTGCATACATAAAAACTGTAAGTACCTAGTTAGTAATATCACAAAACTGAACAAAATTCAAATAAGATCATTGTATATGTATATATATATGTCTAACTAGGGCACTGTAGATGTCTTGAAGAAAGGCGAAATGCGTCTGCCACCATAAGCATTTGTTTAGTTGCAAGTCGGAAACATAACCCATAAAAAAAAGAGATTTTTTTCTGTTTGTCCCAAATGATTCAGCCAGCGATGGAGTCGGCATCCTGTGAAATCGTGTGTCGCATATGACACAGAAAGAATGAACACGCGGAATTACTAAAAATAAAATAAATTCTGTGTAACAATCACTATTAAAAGAGAACATTTTTATTGACGGATGAGAAAATGGCGTATAACACAATTGAAGATCCAAATAACAGATTCTTTCTGAACTTGCAGTTGGCAGAGAGCTTCAGATACGTTGTCCATGGTCTGTCTTTGGGACTTGTAGGTTCCAACATGACAGCGCACTGGATCAGTTTTATGTTCTGAGAGGGAAGGTGTTGGCAGGACTGTGTGTGGAGAAAACCAAACCTCGCCGTCGGCTGAGACCCCGCGCCAGCAGTCAGGTTGGTGCGTCTTACAGACAAACAACGAGTCCTAATGCGTGGCCAGCTCGTTTGCACGTGTTGCCTTTTGATCTTTGTCTGCCATTTTAAAGTAGATTCACACCAAAAATATATTGCACAGATTCTACAAGACACGAAGCTTTAGTTTCGGCGTCAGTTGCCATGACCTCGAGGCTTGGTAACCCCTAGACTGGTAATCGACGATAGAGGTCTGTCTTCCCAGTCTCAAGAATTTCTGTTCAGACTGAAGGGACTCAAAGGATTAAATACAGATAGAAAATACATGGCTGTTTACTATAAGAGGAGAAGAAAAAATCAATAAGTTCTCTTTCTCAGTTCACTTTCATGGATTTATTTTTTTTATTTTAAAACAAGAAGATATCGCTGCATGGTATATGCGGTCGTTAATTATTTTATCGAAATGCGACTTTAATGGAAGAACAGATGTAGGGATATACCGAGAAAAAAAATTGTCGCAAATATCCTTATCAGAGATATTTTAGTAATTAACAAACAGTTTCATCTGTTTGAGAATTACCGAGGGTGATGGATGAGCGGATAGCGCTCTGGTCTCGCATTCGGGCGGACGTGGTTTCGAATCCTCATCAGGGCATCCAGATTTGGGTTTCCATGGTTTTCCCAAATCATTCTAGGCGAATGCCGGGATGCTTTCTTTAAAATTCCATCGCCGAATTCTTTCCCGTTCTTTGTCCGCGATCCTTTCCCGCCCCTAACGACCTCGACGTCGATAAGGCGAAAAAAATGAACGAAATTTGGCCCCAAAGTATCCCCATATGAAGAGTATTAAATGATAAAAAAACCTTGAAAGTTTTACATAATTATAATAGTATCGGAATTATGAAGGCATTTACTATGCAAAATAGCTGCGTTTATTAGCGTATAAGTGGTGACCAGTGTGTCGTAAAATGACACTTTTTGCCCACTAGTTCTTGCAGACCAAGTATTTGAAGGCAAAGAGTGACGACCCTCTATACCCAAATGTCTAACCATAAGAGAGTTTGGAGAGTTGTCATGTTTCAAATGGGTGCATCATATCGTGAAATCTGCCTAAGGATTGGCCGCAGTGCAATGTGAGAATACATACTCGCTACAGAGTGGATGGAAGAAAGCTCTAGTACTCCTAGAGCAAGCGCAGATCTATACAGAAGGTCAAAAGCACGGGAAGACCGCCTTATTGTGTGGGTGGCTGTTGCTGACAGACGGGTGACTGCAGGCCATATCCAACCGGTGGTTACAGAGAGTCGCTGCCAGGAGGATTGTAAACCAACTGCTCGAAGCTGGGTTACACTCTCTGCACCTGCGCAATGTGTTCCATGACCTGGTTTCATTGCCTGCGTCGTCTAATCTGCTGTAATGCAAACACGAAAATGGAATTGTGAATGGCGTGCATTTGTGTTTAGAGATGAGTCTCGATTCTGTCTGTGGCAAAGTGATAATCGATAACAGGTTCACAGGCGTAGCAGGGAAACGGCTCACCTTGCTGTGATTCCAGAACGTCGCACAGGTTCAGCCACTGATGTCATGGTATGGGACAGTCAGTTTCGACAGCAGGACTGAGTTTGATTGTTAGAGGCACAATGACAGCCCACCACTACATGGTGCACACTATTGTGATACCCTTCATATCCACCACCCAAATCGCGTCTTCCAACAAAACAATGCCCGTCCTGATACTGTGGCCACAGCACAAGCCGTGCAGGGGGTTGCGATCACAATTTGAATCACACGGTCCCAAGATTTGTCTCCATTACTGCATGTCTGGAATGCTAGGAGTAGACACATTAGATCACAAACTCTGCAGCAACTCGCTGCACAAGACATGCGGCCGTGGAGAGACATACCCCAAGAAGACATCCAAACACTTATTGATTCAATGCCGGCAAGTGTCCACGAATGCATACGTGCTGAAGGGGGGAGCACTCACAACTCTATCTAAAGGTAATAAGCTTAGCCTGATCCATTTCAATTTGTTATAACTTCTTCTCAGTATGACCCTGGATATATCTACAAAGTTTCCTAAAATTTCACCTTTCCTGTCTGGGTGTTGCAATTTTAATTTCCGCTCGTATATTAAATTTTTTCCATGTAACTCTTTCTCTGCACGATGATTGCCATAATACTAACATAATTTGCAGAGCTCTTTTTACTAACTACAGGCACTGAACAGCATTTAGCCTAATCTTTTCGTCATGACTTCACATAGAACTGGTCGCACTGATAGCTGGTGAAGGTCGAAACGGATCCAAGAGGTGTTTGCCGCATAATGGCTTAACCACGCAACAAAATTAAATTTTCAGGTTTGAAGTATTTTATTGGGGAGTTATACACACATGGTGACCGGGGGGTGCACGCATGCTCCAGTATTTATAAGTCTGAGGCAGTGACATGCATCTGGTGACTGAATAAGCGTGCCCCGTTTCGGGATATGCTTCCAGCATGGAATGGATCGTCTGCACATAATACAGATTGGAGCACTTCGGCAAGCACTCCATGTGCCGAACCGATTCTCTACAGCGACCTGCATACAGCTACAAGTGTTCCGTATCTAAAAGAAAGGATCATACAAATAACTAAAGCTTTCCACAGAGCTGCTACAAAGTGTACAAACCCTCTCATGGCCAGCCTAGAGCAATACCACGACACCTTCGACCGATATAAAAGGTCACTGTCAATATTGAGAAGCAACTGACAATATTTGAGCTACAAAAAATAACATACCAAAAGAAAAGAAACTGCAATGGAAATGGCTGAAGGAAATGTCCAAACCCTTCTCCCCAACTCTTTGTAAAGTGAAAGCAGAAATTGCTCTATTCGTTCGTCGGTCCTCGTCGGCTAGTATACGCTGGCTCTCACCTGTCATGGTGAAGATGCCGACGAAGAGCCCGATGTTGCGCCCGGTCAGCATCACCTCCTCCTCGTCGGCTAGTATACGCTGGCTCTCACCTGTCATGGTGAAGATGCCGACGAAGAGCCCGATGTTGCGCCCGGCCAGCATCACCTCCTCCTCGTCGGCTAGTATACGCTGGCTCTCACCTGTCATGGTGAAGATGCCGACGAAGAGCCCGATGTTGCGCCCGGCCAGCATCACCTCCTCCTCGTCGGCTAGTATACGCTGGCTCTCACCTGTCATGGTGAAGATGCCGACGAAGAGCCCGATGTTGCGCCCGGCCAGCATCACCTCCTCCTCGTCGGCTAGTATACGCTGGCTCTCACCTGTCATGGTGAAGATGCCGACGAAGAGCCCGATGTTGCGCCCGGCCAGCATCACCTCCTCCTCGTCGGCTAGTATACGCTGGCTCTCACCTGTCATGGTGAAGATGCTGACGAAGAGCCCGATGTTGCGCCCGGCCAGCATCACCTCCTCCTCGTCGGCTAGTATACGCTGGCTCTCACCTGTCATGGTGAAGATGCCGACGAAGAGCCCGATGTTGCGCCCGGCCAGCATCACCTCCTCCTCGGAGTCGTTGCCAGCCTCCTTCTTGCGTCCCGCCCAGATCCCAACGGCCAGGATCAGCACGTAGAAGATCACGATGGACACCACGCCCGCGATGTTGATCATCTTGGACTGCCTGCGAACACATCCACACGTTCCAACAATCTACACCTATAAAAACACAGTCTTGGTATGCTGAAGTTGTCACACTATGACATCGCGCTATAATGTCACGCTTTTCGCCTTTGTAGTCGAACTTACGACTAGAGATGTTGTTCTAGGTTATGCACGTTATTTAATAACAGTTCTGTTTACCTAAGCATCCACGAATAAATTAACTGTTAGAACGTATTAAGTTTAAGTCGACACAATAATTATTAGTTTCTTATATTTATTTGATATTCGTTCGAAGAAATAGTATTTCTTAAAATGTTTTGCAATAGTTATGTAAGATAAAAGTTTTAATTTTCGATTAGCTGCAATTTTGATCAGATTGTTGTTTCAACCAGAACATAACGTTAAAGCAGAGGGTACCAGTAATTTAATTGTTTAAACACTTTATCATCAGTGTCTTCTAACTTAAATCATTACTTCATTTAAATCACAGTAGTTCCGCACTGATAGCTAGGTATACAGACTAGACCACAATTAAAACTAATATTATGTGGCATGATGTAAGTTGTTAAAATTTATTTTTAATTTCCTTTACTTTCACTGATGACATATTTCAGCCGCATGTAACTCCATTAGCCATTCAAACGTTGTAATATCGCTCTGAATCACGAATAACAATAAAGAAAGATGTAATATGTCCTGAAGATCTTTGATCAAATTTAAATCGCGATTGCCACTAAAACGCGATACAGTGCACATATTAATATGCGTGTGATTGTAGTATTGTTTTTCTGGCGGCAAGTATAGTGTAGTTGGTGGTTAGGTTGAAATGCAACCTGGACAAGGATGAAAACGAGAACCTTTTGCTATAGCTCAAGGCACGAGGAACTACATTGAGTTTTATTTTATAACAATTCTATTTCGTTAAGCAATTGCTAAGAAATTAATTGCCAGAATACTGAAAGAAATGTATTTCGTTTATAGAAGCATATCAATTATCAGTTGCTTTTTTTACTGAAATCATTAATTGGTTGGAATAAAAGTAGTTCCAGATTGATCGCGTTATATGCGGCCTAAACCACAATTAACAACTAACATTATGTGTCATAACGTAAGCTGTTAAGATTTATTGTTAGCATCCTTCGTTTTCACTGGGGTCATTATTTCAGCCGCACGTAAGCTGTGTCAGCAATTAAAACATCGATCTTCATCATGGATAATAAGAAAGAAAGGTGAAAGAACCCGTGAAAATTTTTGGTCAAGTTTATATCGCGATGCATGAAGACGCTGACATGCGATATAGGGAATATATTAATTCGAGTATGATTGAAGCTTTGATTTTCTAGCGGCAATATTAGCAGAGATTGTGGTTAGGCTGAAATGCAACCTAGCACAAGTTGACAATTGAAACTTTTTGGTTCAGCACAGGGGACGAGAAATTACATTGAGTTTTATTTTATAACAATTCCATTTAGTTAAGTAACTGCGAGGAAGTTAATAGTAAGAACACTTCGTTAAACCCGTCATTATTCACCCGCTCTGAGGCTAGTATTTTATGTAATTAGATCTGTTTATTGTGTTGTCCTGTGGAAGACCTGAAGCTTTTATAATTTACAGTAAAATTAATAGCCGCGCGCAAAAAAGAAAGGGTCGTTTACAGGCTAGAAAAGGCCCCAAAGGAGAGTTTAAGAACGTTTTTGAGGTATAATTACATTACCTTTATAGAAGGAACATGTTCGGTTGCAGAGATGTGGCTTCGATTCATGTGTATAGTCAGGGAAGGTATGGACTTATATATGCCGAAAAGGACGATCATGGATGGGAACGATCCCTCGTGGTATAAGCATGAAGTTAAAAGGTTACTTAAAAAGCAAAGGAAGATACATGCACGCTCAAGGAGGACGATGTATAGGAGTGATTTAGAAAAGTTAGCTGAGACAAGGGAACATGTTAAGAATGCGATGCGCGAGGCCTTTAATGACTTTAGAAGCAACTCACTTTCCAAGGGTCTCAACGAAAACCCAAAGAAATTTTGGTCGTATATAAAACAAAAGTTAGTGGTAGTGACAACAATATGCCAGTTCTACTACAAGAGAAGTTGATGACGATTGAGTTATTTGAGTTTTGAAAAGTTTTGTTTTGAAGGTGTTGCAAGTTACAATCGCTGGAGCATTTGTTTACATGTGTATGTAGTATCTTTGTATGAAGTCCGATGTCTTTGAAAGTGAGATGCCTGTGAAGATGACAGGGTGATACTCACTTGCTGTGTCGGGGGCGCGTGGAAGATGTGGCTGCGGCAGCTAGCGGCACGAGTCACCCCACCGGAGGGACGTCTTCTGAGAGGGGCTGTTGCGCGTCCTAAAGCCAGGCGCGCTCGCACTCATAGCGACGGCCACAGCCTCCTGGCAGCCGCATCCAAAGCCGGACCAGGCGAGCCTCCTGCAAGCAGAACACGTTCACACCTCTAACAGCTAGCGGCACGAGTCACCCCACCGGAGGGACGTCTTCTGAGAGGGGCTGTTGCGCGTCCTAAAGCCAGGCGCGCTCGCACTCATAGCGACGGCCACAGCCTCCTGGCAGCCGCATCCAAAGCCGGACCAGGCGAGCCTCCTGCAAGCAGAAATCGTCCGTACAAAGTCAGACTAGGGCGCCAGCACCAGTCGGCAACGGTGGAGTTTTAGGAAACACTGTAGATATATCCAAGGTCAGATAAGGAAGAAACGATAACAATTTTTTAAAAAAAAGTTTAAAAAGCACCCACCTTGAGCACATATACAGGGCTAGTCAAAATGATTGCAATGATATCAGGAAATTACTACAGAGTTATTATTTGACATATACTTACAAGATATATACTACATATACTTACATATATATAAACAAACTGTGAAAGTTTTTTTAAGTGTCTACAGATGATCAATATGTGCACCTTTAGTGACTCTGCACATGTCAAGGCTATAATCGAGTTCTTCCAATACCCGATGCAGCATGTCTCTGTCAATGAGAGCAAATGCATTGGTGATGCGAACCCGCAGGTCTGGCAGATCAATTGGTACTGGTGGCACGAACACTGCGTCTTTTACGAAACCCCAAACAAAGAAGTCGCAAGAGGTTAGGTCAGGGGTACGAGGAGGCCATGACATCATCTGACGATCAGCATCCCCAGCACGACCAATCCATTTGTTTGGAATCCTGGTGTTTAGGAAACTACGGTCAACTAAAGAAAAATGGGGTGGAGCACCGTCTTCCTGGAAAATGAAATCTTCACTGTCAGCTTCCAGAAGTGGCATGAGCCAATCTGCAACATTTGCAGATAGATTTTCTCTGTGATCGTCTCCTCATTTAAAAAAAAAAAAAAAAAAAAAAAAAAAAAAAAAAAAAAAAAAACATAAAGTTTCTATCGTGAGATCGCGCAAAACACGTTCACTTTGGGAGAGTCAAGAACGTGCTGCACATAAGCATGGGGGTTTCCGGTCCCCCAAATGCGCACATTGGGCCTGTTCACTTTTCCACTCACATGAAATGTGACCTTATCACTAAACACATGTTTTTCTGCGAATGTTTCGTCTTGTTCTAGACATTGGGCACATAATTGAAAACGACGCACTTCATCGTTGTGCGACAGTGCTTGTAGCAACTGTAACCTGTAAGGCTTCATACGCAGTCGCTTCCCTAGGATTCTCCAAACGGCCTGCTGTGGAATACCTAATTCCCTGCTCGCTCCAGAAGTAGACATCTGTGTGCTACGAACGTAACTGGCGCGCACACGTTCAACGGTTTCTTCAGACACAGGAGGGCGACGCGTTGTTTTACCTTCACAAAGGCATCCCGTGGCTTTAAACTGTTGATACCAATGCCAAATGATGTTAGCAAGCGGGGGATCCTTACCGAACTTTGTTCTAAAGTGTCGCTCAACAGTTACCACAGACTGAGTAGAATGAATTTCGAGAACAACGTACGCTTTCCCACTTTCAGTCATCTTACTCTCTAGCGCTCTAGCGGCCACCGCGGGAAGCTGGCATTTAGTGCTACCGAAACTTGGAGAGCAGCTCGCGTTTAGCTACGGTAGCATACGGATCAAGTCTAGCAGCTACGAGAGTATTTCCTTGTTGACGTGTGTGTCGGTAGTGAAGTGAGTCTACAGCGGAGCGAGTGGCCATAGTGGTGAGTGTATCGTTGACAACTAGATCTAGTGGGACACTACATCTGAACCCAAAAGTAGTTGTTAAAATAAGTGTAAAGGAATCTAAGTACACGTCAGAACAACTACAGTTCATCGGCAACGGCAAAGCGTTTAAAGGAGCCGCAATAGCGGAATCTAGTAGTGGCTGAGCAGTCAAAACAACCGGTGATAAACATGATCTATTTATCTACCAATCAGAGCAGGATATGTCGGAGGCTATAAAAAAGAAGATGGAAGATTCAACCTTGGATAGTGAAGAAGAAGGGAAATACAATCTCAGAAATAAGCGTGGAGCCACCGATAGAAGAGGTGGATCTAAGGGAAATAAAGAAGAACCAACAACGGCTAAGTCAGAAATATTACTAAATTCGAATAAGGAGCAGATTATAAAACAGACGATAACATCGCAGCAGCCACCATCTCACCTCGCAGAGATAGCGAGTAAGACAACAAGCGATCAACTGAACCCCGTTATCCCAAGTCAAGGCGGGTATAAAGAAAAGCAAACTTCATCACCTCAACGTATCAGCCTATATGGCAGGGTCCATATGTACTTACAATTGTGCCGAAGATGAATGGCACTATACCACATCCAATTCAACTAGGTAAAATATTCTATAATAAGGTTAACGGACTGCAGAGGATTAACCAACAGGGCAAAAAACCGGATGACGTTAGAACTCTCAAAGGCGGGGCAGCAAACAGCTTTGTGGAAAACAACGATTTCTTACAATCACTGGGATTAAAAGCATATATACCCGTCAGCAGGGTAGAATGCAAAGGTGTGATTAAACACGTCCCCACAGACCTCAGGGAAGAAGAGCTAAGTAGAAATATTAAATCAGCTGCTCTGTTAGTAGGACGATAGTAAGACGATTTATTAAGAAAATACGTTTGGATAAAAAAAAGTGGAAACAAAGCCTTTACAAACCGTTCTACTTACCTTCGACTGACAATTTTTACCGGATGAAGTGGAGCTCTTCTAAGATTTAAAGTAACTCCATATGTCTACCCCGTGATTCAATGTTTCAAATGTCAAAGGTATGGGCACATCTCTACCAATTGTAGAAGCAAAGAGAGATGCCCAAAATGTGGCGAAGAACACAATATCTCCAGCTATCATAATGAGGTTATCAAATGCGTGAACTGTGGAGGTGATCATAAGGCTATCGACAAGACATGCCTAATTAGAGAACAACAAGAGGAGCTGAAACAGAAACAGGCGCTTGGTAGCAAAATATTAATGGGAGCAGGATACAAACACAAGCCAACCAAATATCCACCCTTACAGACTAAAGCCTACAGCGCTGCAGCAACTGTTGAAAAGACAATCACTAATAAGGAATTACCTCAAAAAACGATATCACCAGAAAGAAGAGAAACAAGTGCGGTCCAGATGGCGGATACAGCACATAAGGAACTGGATGTTGAATGCATTAACACAATAGTGAAAATTGTGATTAAAACGATCATGCAACAGTTAAAAGGAAACCTACCAAAGGAAGTGATACAAAAAATTCAGGAAGAAGCCACCAGTAACTACATACAAGAAATAAAGCAAATGGGAGCTGGTGACACTACAATGGAGATATGTAACACAACTGATAATAATGGATAGTAAGTCTAAATTCACAACACTACAATGGAAGCCTGTTACCAAAATGGAATGACCTACAGAGAGTAATCGAGGAGCATGCCCCACATGTTGTGCTGATTACCGAAACATGGCTACGTAGGGACACTAATATAATTCATAGAAACTACAACATCTGAAGAACAGACAGGGGCAATGTATTCGGAGGGGTTGCTATATTTGTGAGAAATGATGTGATTAATGACATTAGAAACATAGTGGAGCCATGTGCTAATATAGAAGTTCTGTTGGTTGACCTGAAACACAGAGAATTTGCCTGTAATCTACAAACCTCCTCTTAGCAACATTAGGGAAGAAGACCGGGATGCCTCTATTCAACCAGTTACCACCTAATAGTCTTGTGGGATGGGACTTCAATGCACTCTATCCGATGTAGCAGGCAGGACAGGCGGATCTCGCTTCGGCCATAACAACATCCTCACTTACTGTGCTCAAAAACAAGCACGGAACAGACTCGGGACTCCTCACCAAAGAAACTCATCATCTGATAATTCACTGATATCGCCATGCATGATGACCAGGACCAAGTGGGAGAGTCTACAGGATACATTATGAAGTGGCCATCTAATTCTGAAAATATCACTTGATTTCTCTACGGAACCGAAGGCAACTCCATCAAAAAGGAGCTGGAATTGTAACAAAGCCAATTGGATCCGATATCAAAAATAAATCAGTTTGCGAATGGAGCGTACATACTCAGATACAAATGACCCACAACAACGATACAACGACCTGGAAAACATAATAATTAATTCGGCAGAAGAAAGCTTCACAGAATATAAAGTTAGTGAAAGAAACAAGATCATCAGAAAACCCTGGTGGACTACCGAATGCTCCAGAGTAATTACAAGGCTACGCTTGGCAACAAAAAGGTACAAGAAAGACCCGACGATCCAGAACTTCATGTTACTCAGACAACAGCAGAGGTCAGAAATACGATTAGGAAAACGAAGAGAGAAGGATGGAGGACTTTCTGCTTCGCAATCAAATACGGCACTTCGTCGCAAGGTGAAAATAAGATGGTTCAACGACAAGTGGCCTTCACCTAACAACATATACCAGGTACACCGATGATGGTCTGGCGGAACAATTCTTAGAACTGACAGCACCGGCACACGTACCGACGGATATAGAACCAATGAAAACAGTAACAAAACGGAAGACCCATTCTTCAGTATGCCCGAACTTGAATGCGCCATAAAAAAGAATGATGCGGCTCCAGGAGACGATAGAATCACATACTCCATGATTAACAACCTCCCTCAAACAGCCGAATAAAAAATCTTAAATATCTTCAACGACATGATGAACACATCATACGTTCCTAAACAGTGGAGAAACATTGTAATTGTTCCTGTTTTAAAGCCGAATTGGGGCAGGAGCAACGCATCCTCTTATTGGCATATATCTTTAATGCCTTGCTTGGCTAAACTAATGTGCACGATGATCAAGAATAGGATGGAATGGCACATAGAACACTATCGAAGGATCGATCGCCACACTATAGGATTCCATAAAGGCTTCAGTACAATGGACACTGTTAGCACACTGGTTACCAATATCCAGCTTAGTTTTGTCAGAAATAATATCTAGTAGCAGCGTTCTTAGACATAAAAGACGTTTACAACCACCTCCAGATTGATATCCTACGGGAAGCAATGAAAGAGATAGAGCTTCCCAATAAATTGATAACTTGGTGCTGTAATTATCTTACACGTCTTACAGCAGACGGGAAGAGAATCTTCCGACATGTCTACCAGGGCATTCCACAGGGTGATCCAATGTGCCCGACCCTCTTCAACATCTACACGACCAAGGTGTGCATCGGCCTACCAGTGATGGTGACGTTCCTTCAATATGCGGACGATTTTGTCATATATGTCTCATATCCAGATAAAGAACAGACTAGACTGGTGCTGGAATCGGCAGTAAGACAATCCGAGAAGAGCTGAGACAGAGGGCGCTTGAAATAACAATTCAAAAATGTAAAATATGCATCTTCACTCACAGGCACCATCAAGAAAATGACTTTAAAGTAACTGTGAAAGGCACAGTTATAGATCTGGTGGAAAAGGTAAAATTCCTCGGAATATGGCTTGACTCTAAGCTCACGTGGCGAAAACACATAACAGAGATGAGTGCTTCCTCCCTGCCGCGAATAAATATACTGAAAGCTCTTGCTTCCTTGAGTTGGGGAGCTGACCCTCGGCTATTACGCAATATATGCTTCAGTGTTGTGAGAAGCAGACTCGACTGTGGGGGATGGTCTACGACAACGCATACAAAACCCTGCTGAAGAAACTGGACATCGTACAAACAGCGGCACTAAGGATAATTGGGGGATTTATTAAGACCACTCCAATAGAGACGATGGAAGTAGAAACAGTAACTCCTCCCCTAGACTTGCGAAGAAAGACATTAGGGATAAATTTTTCGCTGAAGGCATGCTCCAAAAAAGATCACATTCTGTTGAAGAAAGTACAGATTTTAGCACACGAGATTCAAAGAAAATTACCAGATCTCCAAAAGACTTGTAAACTTCTGGCAATTAACAAATCAATCGAATATCCACACAACAGAGGAACCATGGCAAAGAATGGACTTATCCACTCGTGTTTATCCAACCCTCACATTAAATCTGACAGAGAGGAAACACTGGATTCCGGAAGAAGCAATACAAAAGACGATGGAAATAATCAACACCAGGTGGAATGGCTGGTCCCAAATGTTCACAGACGGATCAAGGGCGGGGGAGGAGGTCTGTGCAGCCACCTATGTTGACCCGGCGGGCGACATCGTCGAAGCATTCCGCTTACCAGATCAATTTTCTAGCTTCTCGGCTGAACTATTTGCCATTCTTAAAGATTTACAATATATCCAAAAGACAGATTTAAAGAAAGTGGTCATCTGCTCTGATTCAAGAATCGCATTACAGACAATCCTGGGGATCCCCAAAGGCAAGAGCAAAAATTATCTTGCATACGAAGTAGCTAGAGAGATAGATAAACTGGCAACAAAGGACTTAGATGTAAGGCTACAATGGGTGTCAAGCCACGTGGGCAATGAAAGGGCTGACAGGGCAGCAAAAAAATAACTATGAGCCACTGGAAAATTGGACATGGCCACTCCATACACCGATCTTAGACACTGTGCATCCAACCTGATAAGGTACGAATGGGAAAAGAAATGGGAAAACAACAAAGGAAAAAAAGGAATATGGCATCGGGAAATAAGTAGTAAGATCAACAAGAAGCCATGGTTTGCAACAAAATATTTAAGCAGGAAAGAGATTACCCTGATCAACAGTGTAGGCACGGCACACGACCTATTAAATGATGGAAAGTACATCATGAAAATCGCTCAGTCGCCGAACTGTATCAGATCTGATGCAGTAGAAGATATATACAATTACATTCTTAGATGTGATGAATATGATATCAGAAAAGAACTAATAAGTAAATCCCTCAAAATTGCAGACATAATATCCCTTATGATCAATCGTTCAGATCCAGATACAAAAGTGATCAACACCATATATAAGTACGTCGCAAAAACCAAAATAATATAAAGTGATAATAATAAAATTAAAATAAAACCTTTTACCCCTACCCTTTGCTCCTGGCAAGATTAGCCCAAGGCTAAATACCAAAATAATAATAATAATAATAATAATTGAGAGCCACTTGTCTTATAACAGCAAACCCCACCATCGTACTTATAATAGGACAGCCAAAAGAAAAATCGTGAAATCGCTGCAATCATTTTGACTAGCCCTGTAAATTACTGGATCCTTACCGGAATTGAATTAACCATTTTTCGGATGTCTTCTTGGGGTATGTCTCTCTAGAACTGTATGTTTTGTGCATTTAGTTGTTGTACAGTTTGTGTCGGGTGACCTTGTGATCTAAAGTGTCAACTCCTGGCATCCCAGACATGCTCTATTGGGTAGAGCTGTAGCAAACCGTTACTGACTGACGGGTTCATCACCTGACTCGAAGTACCGAATCGCTACTCACAAATTCATTTCCTTACTCGCATGTTTCGTTACTCGCATTTGTCGTATAGATGTCAGTTTGATTCGATAAAAGAATAAATACGACGATTCATGCGGTAACTGGGACGGTTCATCCAGCGACTAAATGAATCTGAATGGAATGAATATCTGAACATCGTGTTTAGTTGGGTTTTTTTTTGGTAATTATGATTTGAATTTGCTTCGTTACAAAGGAAGATGGTTAAGTACAAACGTGTTGCGCGTACATTGTTTCAATATAATTAATATCAATTACTGTTAAGTATTGAAATTTTTAACGAGCTAAGTAATTTTAACAACACAAAGAGTTATTTTGTAGTTTTGCTTTTGTTTAACATTAAAATATACACATCATAATTTTTAAATAGAATATTTGGATAGAATTTGAGATGGTTATTGTTTTTTTATTGATCATACCTTGGTGAAATTTTATTGATTTGAAACATTTATGAAATGCGTTTATTCTAAAATGGAATATTCTAACTTCTATTTTATTTTACAACGAAAATGAGCAATTTGTTTAAACTTCACAAAGTACGAACGAAGTAACCCGTGCGCGACTCGACTCGATGTGATGCTTCACACTTGTGCTCGTTTGTGTCAAAGTAGCGAGTAACGAAACGATACGATAGTAACGAAGTCGTCCCGTACACGCCGCGGCTCCATACAATGCTTCATACTTGTGCTCGTTTGTGTCAAAGTAGCGAGTAACGAAACGATACGATAGTAACGAAGTCGTCCCGTACACGCCGCGGATCCATACAATGCTTCATACTTGTGCTCGTTTGTGTCAAAGTAGCGAGTAACGAAACGATACGATAGTAACGAAGTCGTCCCGTACACGCCGCGGCTCCATACAATGCTTCATACTTGTGCTCGTTTGTGTCAAAGTAGCGAGTAACGAAACGATACGATAGTAACGAAGTCGTCCCGTACACGCCGCGGCTCCATACAATGCTTCATACTTGTGCTCGTTTGTGTCAAAGTAGCGAGTAACGAAACGATACGATAGTAACGAAGTCGTCCCGTACACGCCGCGGCTCCATACAATGTTTCATGCTAGCGCTCGATTGGTTTCGTAATGAATACGTACGGGCGCACAATTTCTCGTTACTTTTACAGCTCTATTGTTAGGTACAAATCTGGGGACTGTGCGGTCCAAATTGCGATGTTAACCCCTTGCAAGGCTTATATTGTGATGGCCGCAGTATGAGGACGGGCATTATCATGTCTGAAGTTGCGATTTGGATGGTGGACATAAGTGTATCAGAACAGGGTGAAGCACCCCGACCACATAGTGGTGGGCTGTCATTGTGACTCAGTCCTGCTGTCGAGACTGATTGCCCTGACACCAGTGTCTGACGTTTTGGAATCACAGCAGGCAGGGTAAGCCGTGTGATAATTGTGTTGAGTTTCTATGGAAAGAAATGCCTGATAGTAAAATCGATGACAATTGTCTGCTTGAAGAAAAGGAAATTCTGATAAATTAGAACAATGGGAATATCAACATGTTGAAATTGATTTTAAAAAATTGGAAATATTTAACCATTTCTAAAATGAACATATGCCATATGAAAACTTAAGATATGGTTGTCGAATTTACGTTGCGGTGCCCTGGAACTAATGTAGCAGTTGAAAGAGTTAATTCAATTGGTAATGATTTATGGTCAAGAGAGAAATCAAGATTAAACTCTAGCTGCAGCACTTCAAATTCAATATGGAGGTTATTTCTTGCTCCGAAATTTCCAATATATTATTAGAATATGATATATTGACAAAAAACATTCATTCAGTGAAAAAACACTAGTTTAATTAAATAATTAAAGGGGATGTAATCATTATTAGTGTATTTTTGTTTGAATTAATAAAATGTTTCGTTTATTTATGTTGTACTATTTTCTTAAATTTTCTTGTCCTCCTTTTCATTGTAAAAAATTGGACACCTTAACATATACAATAAGCTGTAAGAGTTGATCAAGAAGACAATTGAGCGTTTTAAGTGAAAGGTGGTAAAGATTTTTACGTCACAAACAGTTCTACGGTTTTGCGTCTAAAAGGAGAGGGGCTATATAATGTACCAGCCAGTGTGCATGGCTTAGCGGGGAACAGGACCGAGAGAATCAGTTCTATTGAGCAATTCTTTTAAAAGAGCGACTGAGCAGTCGCTCACTAAAAAGTGAACGGTAGTTCTTCTAGGGAGTCGGCTAATTCTGAAGATCAAGAAGAGCTTGTTCACGTGGGCTTTGTGGACTGTTGAGCTAAAAAAAAAAAGAAAAAAAGGTCTACTAATTGCATCAAAGGGGGGTATTTTAATCGAAAAAGGGGAGGGGGGTGAGACCTAAAAAAAAAAGGTCTCAAATATTACTGAGCAAGTGAGCTAGTGAACCGTTCGTAGAGTGATCAAATGAACACCGCTCACTTTGCCCACCTCTAGACAGGAGCGAGACCAAACACCCGACAGTTTATTCGCCCCAGACAAGAGCCCTGTGTCGCCGTAAGGGGCTGCCACGAATACGCCTGTATACGCACGAAGACAGCCCGTCCACTGAAAGCAGATTCGCGCGTTGTATCCCGCAACCCATTCCATTTCTTCTTGATGTCAGTGAATACAACAAAAGAAATTACAACAATTATTCCTTAATACATAAAACATTTAGTTTTTAATTAAGAAAATAAACGTAAATTTCTTTCATTACGCCCTGGATCGGCAAAATTTCCATTCTCACCTCCTATCATTGGCAACACGGTCTACTTTTTAGATTCATTTTAATCTTATATCGCATTAGCTATTTAACTTTATCTTGAAATATACTGGTACACTAAAAATAGTTTAATGTTAAGAGAAAATAATTGCTTGAGACTAGGACACAAAAAAAGTAATTTGAAAGAGTGACTGAAATAATTTCCAGCTAAATTCCAGTAAACTAGTGCCCTTATATAAACTATGTGAAATGATCTACGCTGTAAATAATCTTTATAAATTGACTGTGTTTCGTTCGTAATATTATACAATATGTTAAGTGCTTTTGTAATTTTATAGATACAACAACACACATAAACTTAATATATGATACTATAAGCACTGTTACATATTAAAGATTAGTCGCCACTAATTACAATCCGCGTAGTAAATTGAATCTGTGTTTGAGAGAGAAGCGAAGAAAGTGATTGTAAATTTTATAATTATTCCATATAGGTGTTGAGTTTTGGCGGATTAAAATGGTTGAAATGAACTGAGTCACTATTGTGAATGTATTGAGAGAGTGCGTGGAATATGAGAGGACCGTAATTAAAAAATGTTATGTGGGCCATTGTGTATTGATTGAGATTTTGATTTTTTAGAAGTGTTTGGTTTCGTAAATAT
The DNA here is from genome assembly GCA_031002005.1 of Vandiemenella viatica. Lineage (NCBI taxonomy): Eukaryota > Metazoa > Arthropoda > Insecta > Orthoptera > Morabidae > Vandiemenella > Vandiemenella viatica. The sequence goes on along the minus strand of JARYHS010013630.1, from coordinate 2,140,623 downwards.
GCTGCTATGTGCCTGTATATATTTTCTATTTTCATTTAAAAACGTTTCTTAATGATTTCAAGTAATTTTGTTTAAGTTTTAATTGTTTTTGTTCGATTAGTAATGTTTCCGTGATTGTTGGAGCTGCCTGTAGGCGCCTTTACCTGCTCAGTACGCATCGCGTGTTCGCGCGACCAAGTCCAGACAGTTTCTCATCTCGTGGCCAGCGTTCACAATGGACGGAGCCTAGGGATTGCAATCCAGCAAAGCAGGATCCCGCATCATTAGACACTCTGGCGGATCCCGCACAAAACTAAGCGGATCCGCAATCCGGCGGAAACGCGTGTCAGTCTGCGTGACTCGCTGCCCCACTCGGTCTCTGTCCGATGTATTGCACTGTTTGCCTGTACCCTTCCAGTTGGCATTTGACTCACGTGAAGAAGCGTTTGTTTTTGTCAACCTTTGTCATTCGTAAGTAAATAAATTAACTTTTACGTATTCATCAAAACTTACGTTTGTTTCGAGAACACATTTCTGTAATTTGAGTTATGGTGCGTATTTAGTACGATTTTCTAACTATATAATTATTTTTTAAGTGTCGCACACGTTATCTGACCTACACGGTTACAGCTTTTTATTGACGGTTTCATTATTCCCATTTTCTGTATTTGCAGATTGAGTAATTGTGACAATTTCCTTATTTGTTGCTGAAAATTTAATTATTCGTTGATACGAAACTAATGTTATCGTAATTTTAAAGATCGCATACCTATTTATTTAGCAGCTATTAAAAGGAAATTGTATATCCTTTGATTTATTGTTGTTTTGGCGTTTCTTTGACGAAAGCCGCCTGCTTACATGTGCCGCTCAGGCTATAGATTAATACCTCTTCTCCTTGTTATTATTTCGACTAAAGGCAAAAAAAGTAATAATGACGTTTTCACGGGTGTATCGCCGAATTGTGTTGTAGGAACACCATACTTCGACGGCTGCCTCCGCCGTCTCCCTCACGTGTGAAATTTTGTGTTTTTACCATGAAATCCGGAGATACAACCTAAGAGGACTTCACTGCAATCATTCGCCGAGAAAGTCTCCTTTCTTACTAAAAAAAACAATAATTTCCACTCTAAAAACGTCGTAAATCTGAAATACTTGACAGTTTACGTGTTGGTGAGTAGTTTCTTTTAATAACATTGAATCAACTGTAAGATCAATCAAGGAATCAGGAGATATAATAATGAATCAAGCAAAAAAAGTCCAAGTCTCGTGCTTGTGCTTGTGCAGTGAAAAAAAGTTCTGAACCAAGTCTACACTTTACAGAGAATATTCACTTCACTTTGTGAAATGGAATGCTTTTCTCGGTGTTATGGAACGTTTATTTAGAATTTAAAAAACAAAAACTCCGGCAACTTCGCCATTAAGCAAACCATACTTTTAAACTTATGTGATGTATTGAAAAGCACATAATATGACCTAATACTCAATATTTTCCATTTTTATTATTTATTTAAAAATTGGTGTAGATTGAAAAACAAAAATGTAAGACCTCGAAACACACTTAAGACACGCTAAAAGTTTTAATCCCATTTTGCCAATCAAAATATTGTTAACTGTTATTTTTTATCATTTAACATTAAAACTTATTTATTAATTTAATTATTATTTAATTTATTAACGTTTTAAGTAACTATGTTTTAAATATATGCGTTAAAAAACTGTTTGTACCAATCCCGCACGGATCCCGCGGGATTGGCGCAAATCCCGCGCGATTGAAAGCACTGCGGGATTGCAACCCTTAACGGAGTCACATACGTTCCGCGAGTGGATTGAAACGATCTGTTGGTGCGTGTACGGGCGTATACTGTGTCCCTGAGGGGGGACATAAACACGCCGGTCTGCTTTGTACCACGTGGTCGGCCTCCTAAACCCCACACACGCAGAGCAGCTTCAACTGTCGTGGTACACAGCATAAATTAATTCGATTTTAAACTTCACCTGATGAAGACATGCCAGCAACTATTGAAACGTCGTGTGTTTAATAATGTTGAAGGAATATACCGTAAAAAATTCACTTCTCGCAACAAACAGTCCCTTCATCAGCATAACTCCCCAAAAATGGCGAGTTCAACGCAGTGTGGTGACAGTTACTTTAATTTAATTTCATTGCAATGGAGCACACGCTCCGGTGGCAATTTCCCTACGCACCAATTTTCCCCCTTTCCTGTACCAACCTACTTTTTCCCTCTACAAATTTCAAGTTTAAATTGTTTCACCGTTTTTGATAAATTATTGAATTCTTTTGACAACTTATTCCAATCTCTGACACACTTACCTACGAAAGAAAATCTTACCACTCCCTTGTACCTGAAATCGAGTGCCTGCTTGTGGTCATGGTCATCAATTCCCTTCAATGCATTACTTTTAATTCTTACACCAATATAATCTCACGCCTCATCATCAATATACGGCCTATACACTCCCATGTGTTAATTCTTACACCAATATTTTTCCACATCTCTTCACTAAGTTACTGTACACTCCCATGACCCTCTTCCCCCCTCCTTCTGTTTTCCAATAAATCCCATTCCAGCTCGTTTATCATATCTGTTACTGATTGTGTTCTACGGAAATTTCCAGAAACAAATATAGCATCCCTTTTTTGAACCCTCTCCAACTCCATTAGTTGATACTCAAAATTTCGGTCCCATGCTACACCACCATATTCAAGCAATGGCCTGACCAAAGTTTTACTTCTCTCGTTCAACCTCTCATCACTCTCTCCATCAAGTGCAGAACTTTGAAACCTTTTCCTACCACCTGTCAAATGTGTCCTGCACAGTTCACCTTGTTATCAAATGTAATGCCAATATATTTACATTTCAAATCTTCAACAAGCAATTCTTTGCCGACGTTATAATTGTAATCTTTAAAATCTTATTTATGTGTCTAATAAGCTGACTCTTCTTTGTATTTCTCTTCATCCCATGTTTACCAACCCAACTAGATACTGTATTAGGTGTTTGGTTGGGAGGGAGGACAGGGTGAAAACTTTCTTAATCCTCTTTTTACCATTGAAAGAAAACCCTATGCTGCCAATTTATTTGGTACTCGTACTGTCGTACAGGCTGGGGCTTATTTATTTTTAACATTAACACATTCAATCACAAAAGGGAATCAAGCAAAGCCTCGCCTTACAATTGCCAACATTAATAAACAAACAACAAAATGTAACCACTACCACATTACTAAGTGATCATGAAACAAATTCAACATCATTAATTCCTTTAGGACAACAAAAGCTTCACTCTTGTTTTGAAAGAAAAGTTCCCTTCATAACAATCGGGAATTAATTTCAAAAATCAAATACAATACTAACATGAACCACATTAGATCGCAATTACCGAGTACCAGGATAATTTAAAATATCCACCAAGAGTGGTTATAGGAAAGTTCCTGAAATCTGCCTTAACTAGGTCAATAACTGTCGCAGGAGAAAACTCTCAGTCACCCAAAGTTTCCTTCGGGCGGTCGTTACAGGGCTGTAAGCACTACACTGTACTGCTCATAGAGTTATTAAAGTGATGGCAATAGGCGTCCCTCGACGGCATAAATGCTATATCTTGTAAGCTACAGCGGACAGGGCGGTACGTCCTTCAAGCGACGTACTGACTGCCACAGTGCGCTCGTTTCGATCCCTCGGAGGATTCAGTGCCAAGGCAGAACAATCTCCAGCCTCGGGGGTCAGACGCTAAGCACAACCCTCACTCTGAGGCCTGGACTTGCAGTCCCTCTCGCGTCCTCCGTAAACGTTCCTCTCCGTCGCTCTTGGTAGCCGCGCCCCTTTCCAGAGCGCGAAATTCACGGGAATTAGAAATATACTGAGAATTATTCGGTGTTGATTGGTTCCTCCTATAGGCTCCACCTTCTGTAGCTCAAACCATTGGCCATATCGACTTCAGGATACGCGCACATTCTCGGAGTCAGTCGGAAAAGTTCGGAACATTTTGACCTTCAGTAACGTCCGCTGGCGTATAGGTGAACGGTGGTTGTCAGAGCGGGCGGTGTTCTGCCTGGGTGAACCAGTTGTACCAACACAAGGGGAGGCTGTCTGTCGATTGTATTCCCTCGCCTCGCTGTAGCGACTTCCTGGCGACTACCTAAATTTAGATAGACAGATATGTTCACTTTGATCCCATGTGAGAATAATCTCGGGGATGTGGAACAGTACATACAATTATTAGTAACGTCAATATTACTATATAATTGATAATATTATTATATATTGACAACAAGTTAGTTACAACCCATTAGTATAACCAATATCTCCTGTAATCTACAAATACAATCCGAGTTAATTAATACTTATTATGTGGAACAGTGTATACACTTGTTACCAGCATCTAACAACCAGTTATTTTCTTACCAACCAGTTACCATGATAAGTTTCACTGTAATTTGCGACTACATATTATATCATGTTAGTTGCTATTTATGTGGAACAGTACACACACCTATTAACAATATCAATTATATTACCAACAACTCATAAGCAGTCAATTACTTAAAAACCTGTTAGTATGATAATTTTTCACAGCAGTTTTTGAGTGCATGGTATCCCATGTTAGTCCCGTGCATACTGGCTGGCGAGAGCTTCCCAGCGGTATTCCTTTCATTATTCTTTTTATGTGGTAAATATAAAAATGTACGGAACGATCCATTTTCGCCATTCCGTTACAATATCCTGTCCACATCGCCCTGGAGCTGTTGACAGTCCATTACTGTGTTGATCCTTTTATATAGCATTGCGTCATCTGCAAACAATTGAATTTATGTGCAGTTGCTTAACTAAATAAAATTGTTATTAAATTGTGCTCACACCCTTAAAAATGATGTAATGCTGTATACATTCCTTACATTACTACAAAGCACTATCTATGTGCGTAGAATATAACAAAAACATATATATCAAACAAATATAAATTAACAAAAATCAGTTAATAATTATAGTGTATGTTTTTTTATCGTTCGTTATTTGAAATAGCTACAGAAACAAAAATAAAAGTCATACTAAATCGTTAGCGTGGTACCATAGTGACGTCAGCGGACGGATAAGCGAGAAATCCCCCGGCCGATGTCAGCACGCCAACGGAGGCCGTCACGAGACTTAACCTGGCAGCTAATAACCTTAAATCACTCTTCAGTTTATAATTTTTCAATAATAATAACAATCTTTCAAAGATCTATGTGCTTTGGTTAATAAGTTCACGTGATCAGAGAGAGTTTTGTTGTGTGGTTAGTACCACAGAGAAGCTTACGGAGGACAGGAAGACTGTCCCTCGTTCTAATTATTGTAAAATCAATGAATGTTTAAAAAAATAAGGTAACAGGATTTGAAAAATAATAGAGTTTTAAAATCTGAAGTTGGTAACTGTAACCGTAAGCTGCCAACTCCGACAGTCAGTCTGTTCCCGGCTATCTGATGTACCCAGCGTGAAGGGTGAGTGGTTAACACTCTGGCCTCGCATTCCGGAGGACGCGGGTTCTAATCCCCGTCGGGGCATCCAGATTTGGGTTTCCCATGGTTTCCCCAAATCACTCCAGGCGAATGGCGGGATGCTTCCTTCAAAAGGTCATGGTCGAATTCCTTCCCGCTCCTTGTCCCCAGTCCCATCCCGCCTCTAATGACCTCGACGACGCGTAAAGCCATAAGTAAAAAAAATAGCTATCTGACGGGTAGTAGAATCAAAAAAGAAGAAGAGAAATTATCTGTTCGTATACTAAAATTTTACACCCGCCACAGACAAGATGACCAAAGTTGTTTTTTGTTCTTATTGATCGTAAGTCACTTAAACATTTGGCTGCGGAATGTTATAATGGACGAGGTTAGCACCCTCTGCCCACCACGATGTTTGTGAATCGCAGAGTATGGCTGTAGATTATTGAGAGCTTGGTTGGTTGTAGGAATGAGGCCGAAATGTTTTCCTGCTGACCTACTGCTGTCGGTCGAACAGAGTGGGTGGGAGGCTGAAGCCCCGCAGCGACGTAGCGATCGCAGCGACAACTGCTGGCGGCGGCAGGAACCGGCCGCCTCACACTACCCGAGCCCGGGGACAGACAGCTGTGCCGCGAAGCCACAGATAAGACGCCAAAGAAACACAGGCAAAACCGGAGGAGGGTCAGTCCTGCCGAACTGATATTGCTTGGAATGTTTTAATCATGCCTCAGAGAATCAGACGGGTCTTCAAACTACGACCAATTGCGAAACGGACAAGACACGAAACTGGCGCCATTATACCTCCCGTCTGCGAAACCGAAATCATCGATACAGTTAAAAAAAAATAATAATTAAACTGAAGATGACAAGCATAACACCTTTTTTCCTGTCGTCAGTCTTTCGACTGGTTTGATGCAATCCTCCATCCCTTCCTATCTTCTGCTAACCGCTTCATCTCAACATACCCCTTACAACTCACGTCCTCAATTATCTGCTTCATATATTCTAATCTCTGTCTTCCTCTACAGTTCTTACCTTCGACTGTTCCCTCCACCAGCAAATTAACCAATCCTTCATGTCTCAAAATATGACCTACCAGCCTGTCTCTTCTTCCTGTAAGCTTCTTCCACAAACTTTTTTCCTCACCCATCATTTCCAAAATTCGTTCATTTCTTACTCTGTCTGTCCACTTAATTTTCAGCATTCTTCTACAAATGCTTCAATTTTCTTTTTTTCTGCTATTCCTAATGTCCATGCTTCGTTACCATAAAGATCTGTGCTCCACACATAGAGTTTTAAAAAGTTCTTCCTATGTTCTAGATCAGTATTTGAAACTAAAATATTTCTCTTTTCCAAGAAGGATCTTTCTGCTAGTGCTATTCCGCTCTATTCCTGCTTCGGACACTGGTAACAATTTTACTTCAATGGTAGCAGAATTTACTTAATTCCGATATCGCATCTGATGCTATTTTGATATTTAACCCCTGTTTCATTGTATCAGTTTTGTCTTGCTTTTGTTTATATTTACTCCAAAATCTTCTTTTAGTATTTTGTTTACAACGTTTAGTAACTTCTCAATATCCTCAGCCCGCACTGCTAACAAGACAATCTCATCAGAAAATAATGCCATCCTTTTTTCTTTTCTTTTTTTTTTTCTCCTTGAAAACGTATGCCACATTCAAACTTTTCTTTCATTTCCTTTATTGTTTTTTCTACATACAAGTTGATTATTAACGGGGATAGACTACAACCTTGTCTCACACCCTTTTTAACTGATGCGTGTCTCCCATGGTTCTCCACTTTTATTATTGCCACTTGATTCTTATACAGGTATAAAGTATGCTTCTATCTCGATTTTATGGACCTGAATTCTTTAAAAATTTTAACATCATGTTCCACCAATGGTTTTCAATAGCTTTTTATGAATCAACGAACGCAATAAAAGGATCTATGTTTTTCTTGATCCGCCCTTCAAATATTAATCTTAAAGCCAGAATTGCTTCCCTTGTACCACGGTTTTTTCTAAACCCAAACTGATCTTCGCCTACTAACTCTTCTACTACACTTTCCATTCTTCTGTTCATTATTCTGGTCAGTAATTTTGAAGAAAGAGATAATTCTCTCATTTTTCGGCTTGTGTTTTCTTCAGAAATGTGAAGATAATGGTTTTGTTAAAATCAGATGGAATACCTCCTGTTTCATAACTTTTTGATATCAGGTTAAATAATCTCTCGATTTCTTCTTCTCCTAGGGATGTCAGAAGTTCTGTAGAGATCTTACAATTCGAACTGCTATATTTGATTCCAAGTCATTCAAAGCTCTCTCAAAACAGGATCTCCTAGATCTTTAATGTCGACATCGCCTTCCTTTTCCATTACACTATTGTTCAAGTCGTCCCCATCATACAGTTTCTCAATGTATTCCTTCCATTGGTTAGCTCTATCGTCTGAGCTTAAAGGAGGTTTCCCATCGGCAGCTTTAATGTTTATTTGTCTTTCCTTCATTTCTCCAGAATTTTGTTTCATCTTCCTATATGCCACATCTACTTTCCCTACAATCATTTCCTTTTCCACTTCTTCACACTTTTCTTGCAGCCATCTTTCTTTTGATTCTTTGCACTTGCTATTAATTTGATCTCTAAACTGTCTGTATTGTTCTCTTCCTGCTTCATCCTGAGCATTATTGTGCCTTCTCCTCTCATCTATCAGCTCCAAAATTTCTTCTGTGATCCAAAGTTTTCGGGTGGCTTGTTTCCTAAAGCCTAATGTTTCTTTACCAGCTTTCATTATTTCTCTCTTCAACGCATTCCATTCGCCCTCGGTCGAGCTGCTTTCAGAGTTACTTCTTAGACCATTTTGTACCATTCGTGTAAATTTTTATCTGGTGTTGATTCACTTCCAGTCAGTTCTGTTTGTAATGTCTCATTATTCTCTTTAATTTCAGCTTGTTCTTCGTAAGTACCTGGTCCGAGTCTATGTCTGCTCCTGGGTACGCTTTACAGTCTAGAACTTGAGTCCTGAATCTCTGTTTGACCATGATATAATCTAGCTGATATCAACCTGTATCCCCTGGACATTTCCAGGTGTAAATTCTTCGTGCATCTTTGTTAAATAGTGTGTTCGCCACGACTGGTTTATAACGTTCACAAAATTACATCAAGCTTCTTCCTCGCTCATTTCTTTCTGCTGGACCGAAACTTCCTATAGTTTTAAGCTATAACAACAAACACCATGATTTTCAGGTATTTTGAGTAGAGGATCTCATAAATAAGGTTCCTTTCTAATCATTTCTAAGAGCTAGGTATTTTTTTTTATTTGACCACTCGAGTCGTTGACCGTCGTATAGCTGCCGTATGAAATGCTCGTGTGCCCACAGCAACCCCATGAGTCAGATCCCTTTGATGTGAGAACCGAGACCGCCAGCACAGCTACGCCTGCGTTTAGAGTCAAATAGCGCGATAATTAGTGGCGGTTAGACGTTAGTGTGGGCCAGCGTTAAGCATGTTAGGCACGTAGTAGGTGAGCACGCGTGCTAAGATCACGGCTTCACAGTATCCAGCACGTGTAGGCAGTGTGCAGGTCGACGTGATCGGTCGGTGTGCCGCGGTTACTATCGATTGTCGAGTCGTGCGGGGGCGGCGAGAAACGAGAGCAGAGTGACGTCAGATCCAGCAGGAATCTACGAGTCCGAGCTAAAGGGCCGACTGACCTGCAAGGGCTTCCACAGCCCAAAGCCGTTCCTACAACCGGACATCTTGCTGAGTACTTGAAGCGTAAATATCTTGGCATTACATTTGACAACAAGCTTAACTGGGCAGGACACATAGGACAGGTGGTAGGAAAAGGCTTCACAATTCTGCGCTTGTTGGAGAGAGTGATGAGGGGATGCACGAGAGAAGTAAAGGAATTGGGTTATAATACTTTGGTCACACCATTGCTTGAATATACTGGTGTAGTATGGGACCCACATTTTGAGTATCAAATACAGGATTGGAGAGGGTTAAAAAATGGGTTGCTAGATTTGTTTCTGGAAATTACCCGTAGAACACAATCAGTAACAGATATGATAAAAGAGCTGGAAGACAGGAGGAGGGCCATGGGAGTGTACAAGGCATATACTGGTGATGAGGCATGGAATGATATCGTTGAATGAGGAGAAGTGCATGGAAGGGAAAAGATGACCATGACCACAAGCTGGCACTCGATACCAGGCTGAGGAAGATTCTCTTGTTTAGGTTAGGATGTCAGGGATTGTAATAAGTTAACTACAGGAATGATGAATAATTTACCAAAACGTTGAAAGAATTTAAAGTTGAAATTTATAGAGGGCAAATGTAGGAGGGTGCAGGAAACGGGGAAGATTGGTGTGCAGGGAAATTGCCATCGCAACGTGCGCTCCATAGAAATTAAATTAAATTGAAATTGAATTATCTATTGCATAGCAGCCAGCCTCGTCTCATCCACGCCAGAATTTCTTCCTCCCCATCAGCCAATGGGAACCAAAAACGCACAGCCACTCGCCTACCTGCATCGCTCTCGGAACAAACAAACATTTAAAAAAAATGCTGAAGATCAGCTCACGTGTTGGTCACATGTGATGGCACCTCGCTGCGATGGCCATACCTCACATTTTTGTCTTGGTGTCTCCCCGTCCCTGTTAAAGCACGACATCTCTCTCTCAAGACAGGGACGATCACGCTATCGCATCAATTGTTTCAAAGGTCATTGTTGGTAGACTCGAACTTGCTGAAATGCAAACTTCTCTGCAAAATTTAAAGGAAGTGCGAAAGAATCACGTTGTTTTTGATTGAGGTTGGGAAAACATTCATAATGTAATATTTGGTCATAGTGTCCGTAATGGCCATAGAAATTAATACACATTCCTGATTACTAAATATTTGAGCAGCTCAAATGAATTGCCATAATACTCGATTCGGTAACATATTTGATCTGATGTCCATTTTAAATAACCTAATAACTCACGTGCAGCGAATATGAACTAAGGCCATTAACGAAGTGTTGAATAAAATACGTAAAAACCAAATAAACTGTAATGTATAAACTTTGGTCAAGCAGCAATGCTAGCGAAAGTTTTAATTATTCAAATTAGGTCGGAATGATAATTTGCATTCGTGATTGCAGAAGAAATCATGATTAATTTAAGTTTTTTATATTTTTTATGCAACTTTCACTAACGACATGTTACTGAAAATTACTCGTAATTCACGTTTTTTCAGCTGTAAAGCTTTTCCATTTTTATGAATAAAATGCTACGAAAAACAAACTTAATTAAAGAATACTGGAAATTAAGTTCGTAGCAGTTGCTTAGCTATTAAATTGTATACATAACCTCTAATTTCTAATAATTTTTGGTTCCAAAAACATTCTTTTTTCCTAAAACGTTAAAAAGCCTTACTAAACAAATCTTAAATGGTATAATTATTTCAAACATCTTTTAAAATGATTGTTTTATGGTAGTTCAATCTGCTAAAGAGACCATTGTGCATTTTAAACATGTAGTAAAAAATGATGATAATGATTTCAAAAATATTCGACGTTGAAAGTAGGCGCTGGTGACATCAATGTGATTGGACTGTGTATAAAGTAAGGTGGGGCTGTTTGGACCGTGGGGCTATTTCGATCAAAATAAGTAAACTGCTGTCTGCGCATCTCTCGTGCGCAGCTTAGACGTCATTTGTAGTTTTATCCCTTGTGTATTATGCTGGAGAAGAAAGCACAAGAAGAGTTGAGTAAATATCTTCAACGAGTCTCACACGAAGTATATTTGAAACAGCTAAGGTAAGTGCTACCTGTGTAGAAATTACGCTGATGTAGCTTCTAATGCTTGAAATTTAGGATCTGATGTGGAAAACGATAGCTAATTTGTGCATATTTTGTATGCGTTATGGCGTGCAAGGACTGCTTAACAGGTCTATGTGACTACTAGCAGCATCTACTGCTTTTTCACCGAACTATTACAACCCGATGAAAATTGCTCATCTGGGGCTACTTGAACCACTTTTGATGGGGCTATTCGAATGATCGGCGAGGAAACAAGTTTGTGGAAGAAGCTTACAAAAAGAAGAGACAGGCTGGTAGGTCATATTTTGAGACATGCTAGATTGCTTAATTTGCTGGTGGAGGGAACAGTTGAAGGTAAGCACTGTAGGGGAAGACAGAGATTAGAATATATGAAGCAGATAATTGAGGACGTGGGTTGTAAGGGATATGTAGAGATGAAGAGGTTAGCTAAAGATAGGAAAGGATGGAGGATTGCATCAAGCCAGTCGAAAGACTGATGACGACAAAAAAGACAGCAAAAAAAAATCGAATCATAATGAAGTACTCATTTTTTCGTTTATATTGTAAATTTATTTTATTTTCGTGATCTTTACAGAGGCAATTTAAGTTTTTTCCCCGATGGTAAGGAAATTTAAAGCCATGAATGCGTATTTGCAGTTTTGCGAAGAAAGAATAACTGAAACAAAATGTAGTGTTCTCAGTGGTGGTAATTTAAGTGAGAGAGTGGCACCATCGCATTTCAACGCACTTTATACAACTCTGCAGAGAAGAGCTCAAGAAACTCGAGTCCACGGGGGCTCCGTGACTGATGTCAACAACGCACAGATCTAAACAATTAGGAAGTCCATTGTTCATCTCTCAATTTTTTTTTCAGAGCAGGAAACCGATCTCTTGGAAAGGCTTAAAAGACTTTTTAGACGTGGCTTTGGTCCTTCGCCATCAAGGTAAAATATCTCCACAAAAGTTCCCCCCTTCGGCCATTTTCCATGATGAAATGCCTGGCGATCGTGACACTGAATGTTAAGTACAGAATGGAGAGTCGTCAGGAATCGCGACGACATCGAACTGCTCATTAAGAGTCTAATGATGGAACATCTTTGTATGCGTCTACTTCCTTTTCTGTTGTGCTCACATCACCCCTCCAAAAAAATTAACTGCAGAAAAGGAATCAGCTCGTCTCCTGACACACTAATACACTTGGAAAAATCAAGAACAAAGAATAATTTAACTCCTCAGAATGCAACAGTAGCAAGGAGAAGCCAACAATAAATCACCATGTTAAGAAAGATGAAAAACGAAGCATTCTCGCAAAATGATTGAGGGGCTCAATAAGAGACTACGACCTATCTGAGATGATATTGGCTGCAGATTTCTCGATATTCGCCATAGGATTGGGTCATGTCGGGTTCCCCTGAATAGGTCAGGTGTGCACTACACACGTGAATCGGCTACACGGGTGGCAGGGGCCGTGTGGAATGCACGGGGCGGTTTTTTAGGCTGAGGTAGGAAGACCCGAAACACGAAATACAGTTACGGGCAACCCAATCACATGCAACCCCGGAATGTAGGAGCAACGTAAAAGAATCTCGAGATTTAAAAGTTCTTGTAATTAACTGTAGAAGCGTTTGTAACAAACAACCGGAACTTTAGAGCGTTATTTGTAGCGCAGAAGCGGACATCATTATCGGTACAGAGAGTAGGCTTAAACCGGAAATCAGTTCCGCCGAAACTTTTAAACATAGTATCAAACGTTTTTCGTAAAGACAGATTATACTCTCATTGAGGTTGGGTATTTATAGCTGTGAGTAAATTCCTCCCATGTAATGAAATAAACGTCGATCTTTGAAATCATATGGATTAAACTCAATGTTGTTGGGTCAAAACTCGTCATTGGCGCCTTCTACCGTCCACCCGATTCCGATAGAGCTATCGCCGAGGAGTTGAGAAATAATGTAAATAGTATAGCAAGCCATTTTCAGGACCATGCTATGATTCTGGGAGGCGACTTCAATCCGTCTTATATCGACTGGCGTAATTACATTCACATTACAGGTAGCAGGGATAAGGCAGCTTCTGAAGTAATACTCGATATGTTCTCAGATTATCATCTCAAGCAGCTAGTTAATGAACGTACGCGGTGTCATGACGGTAGCGAAAATATTTTAGATTTGCTGGTTACCAACAGGGCAGAATTATTCACCGACATTTCAACGACCATAGGAATAAGCGATCACAAAGAGGGAAATTGCGACTATGAAATTAATGACCACGCGAAAAAGGAGGAAAGGACGGATTGTATACAGATTCGTTAAGGCCTCAAAGGAGTGTTTTAGAACATACATGAGGAATAATTACCATAACTTCAAGTTAACAAAAGACACCGTTGATGAGAGGTGGCATCGATTTATACGTATAGTCAGGGAAAGTTTGGATATACATATACCGAAGCGGACAATAAATGGGGAGGATGATCCACCGTGGTACACATGCGAAGTCAAAAGATTACTCAAAAAACAAAGGAGGATACAGGCACGCTTAAGAAGGAAGGGGTGTCGCAGCGATTTAGAAACATTAGCTGAGTTAAGAGGACATGTGAAGAATGTGATGTGTGAGGCCTTCAACGATTTTCATTCCAACTCTCTCTCTAAGAGTCTCACAGAAAACCCAAAGATATTTTGGTCGCATATACAAAAAGTGAATTGTACCAACAGCAATAATGTACTAAATACTGTATTCAAAAATTCATTTACTGATGAAAATAAGGATAGCATTCCATTTTTCCCACGTCGCGTTGAGTTGGTGATGGAATCTTTACGAATAGATACTGCAGGTATCATTAAGCAATTAGAGCTCCTGAAGTGGGGGGAAGCACCGGGCCCGGATGGAATTCCAGTAAGAGTATTTTCAGAGTATGCTGCGAAAATCGGGCCATTTCTGTCTGATATATTCAGTAAATCCTTAGAAGAGCGAAAAGTACCTTCAGACTGGAAAATCGCGCAAGTAAATCCGATTTTCAAGAAAGGTCATCGAAGTGATCCTGGAAACTATCGTCCCATATCTATAACATCTGTTTGTAGTAGAGTTATGGAGCATATTATATGCTCGAACATTATGAATTTTCTAGATGAAAATAATTTGCTTACAACAAATCAACACGGATTTCGGAAGAAAAGATCATGTGAAACACAGCTGGCCCTATTTACACACGACGTAATGAAAGTCATTGATGCTGGTTCACAAGTAGATTTTCAGAAAGCATTTGACTCTGTGCCACACAACCGCCTTTTAGCGAAGCTTCGAGCGTATGGTATATCGGATCAGCTTTGTGAATGGATAAAGGATTTTCTAACTGGTCGGTCGTAGTAAGTCGTCGTTGAAGGTGAAAGTTCTTCTAATCTAGATGTTACATCGGGTGTACCTCAAGGAAGTGTAATAGGACCACTTCTATTCTTAATTTTTATAAAAGATCTCGGAGACAAAGTGAAAAGTGTTTTTAGATTGTTTGCTGATGATGCGATTATTTATAGAGAAGTAAGGAATTTGGCAGATTGCTTAGAAATGCAGCGTGATCAGGATGTTATATTGGCATGGTACGCTGAGTGGCAACTCACACTAAATTTTAAAAAGTGTAAGACAATGAGCATAACTAACAAAAAGAATCCGATTGTTCAGAAATATGAGGTAAACAATTCAGTTATTGATATGGTCGATTCTATGAAATATTTGGGAGTAACAGTACAAAGGAACATGAAATAGGACTTACATATCAATTCGTTAGTAGGTAGAGCAAATTCTAGGCTGCGATTGATAGGTCGAAACTTGAAAAATTGTAATGAATAAACAAAGGAGGTAACGTACAAATCTCTTGTGCGTCCACATTTGGACTATTGTTGTGCGATTTGGGATTCTTTCGTAAGGGGTTGATTGATAGTATAGAGAAAGTGCAAAGAAGAGCCGCTCGATTCGTGACCGCTTGCTACAGTCCTTATGAAAGCGTCACGGAACTGATTAGTAGACTAGGCTGGAAGTCTCTGGTAGATAGACGACGCACGTTTCGTATAAACTTATTGGTAAACATGTGTACTCCCACTTTCACTTACGAGTGTAGTGAAATACTTCGTCTACCAACCTATTTGAGTCGGAATGATAGGAAAGATAAGATTAGAGAAATAAGGTGCCGCACTGATTCTTATATGAATTCTTTTTTCCCCTCGTACCATTGGGGATTGGAATGCACAACAAAGAGATTAGCTGAGCACCTGTCAGGATCGTAATGGATATATATATTTATTTAATGGAAATTAGAATATTTTATTGGAATTCATTTGAGTAGCGAGCAGGCCAGTCTTCGCACGCGCCGAGCTGAGCAGTGTTGTTTGTTAGGAATGTGCTGAGACGCTGACTCGATCGATATTACTGGTTGGAACTGACTCTCTGACGTCAATAAAGTTCACCTTCGAGGTAGCAACGAGTTATTAGCTCTCACTCTACGGGCAGTCATCAACGAGTAGATAGCTCATTCTGCGCGGGCAGATTCCATCAGCCAGTATGGGTTTCTAACAGTAAAACCGACTCTCTTCGCTCAAGTCTGTTCACCATGTAGGCCCTGCAAGATCACGGGGGCGGCATACCATCAGCCATTTGGCTTGCCATCCAATTATACAATAATCCATTAGTCTACGAGTTCTTACTCAGTAAGATGCAATTAGCATCTTAGATAGGCGCTGTCGGGAGGATCCTCGCAGTGATTTTATCGGCTGTATGTTCACGGCTTTCAATGACATTAAATGGGACCTCATAACCGTTAGATGCCTGTTATCATTCATAATAGGATAGAATATCAGCTGGTCATCTAACACGTACCAGCCTTCCCCTATCCTGGTTGCCGAACCTACTAATCGGCTGGTGTCATATTATTCCTGACAAATTACATCACATTAATTAGCCCACAAGAAGCAAGAGCTCAAGATCATCAAGATAGAAGAGACTTCTGCATCTGTAAGAACGCCACGAGGTTAGTTACACTCTCCTCTAGAGTCCCACCACAGTTAAAGTCAACAACGAACCCAAATCTATCCCTCGGCTACCCTGTCAGTCCTGTCAGTCAGATAGGGCTCTTACACCCCTCTGCCACCCGGAATTTTTGTAAATTGCAGAGTTTATATGTAGATGTAGATATGTAGATGAATGATGAAACAAAGCCCAACTTCTAGGGTGAAGGTGGGGGGGAGGGAGGGAGAAAGATTTTTGGGTAAATGTGCTTAACACTTTTTTGTCTATTAAAGATTTTAAGCATAATAAATTCACTATAAATCAGCAAATTATGTGATCTAAATAGCCCCCCGCACGGTGCAAATAGCCGCACACTTTTTGAAATCTCATTCTTATGTAATGTTTTCGTAATTTTTTTCTAATAAATGCTATTATATTTTCACGTGGATTTATTAGTTGCACAACACAGAAATATTTCTGTGTTATATTAAATGTGATGGCATGCACTGGTTAGACTGTATGAATGATCCACATAGCCCCACCTCACCCTATCGATTATCTGCCAAACGTCACGTGCTGTGGCTTTCCCTCAAGGCAACAGAGGAGCAACGCTCAACACTAAACGCGACGCTGTATTTCTTGTACCGGAATATCTTTTCATTAATATCAATGAATTCCACGAGTCATTCTGACCATATTGTTAAGTGTCTCGTTGTTTAATTTAATATATGAAATAACTAGTCCACGATCCAATTTCAAATTTTAACTTGTGTTATTGCTAGTAAGACATCGGACTCCGAGATACAGTTCACATATAAACACAACACTCCAACGATTACATTAGACACTTCTTCCAAAGACAATACTACCAAAACAGTTCGTTCAACACTGTCCTTGACTGACGTAAACTTCGTCCAAAATACTGTCTCTGAGTTTCTGCTGATCGCTTTTTATAAGTTCCACCGAAAGTTCTAGAACACTACAAAGGCTTATCACAGATATTTCTGGAACATTAACATTACTTAAACAATTGAAAACATATTAAAAACAATCAGAATTAATACATAATCATTTACAATCATTACAAAATGCTTAGAAATGAAAATTAAAAATACTTAAACACAAAATTATCCACATAAATCATTTTTGACTGTAGTAAATCATCGTTTAAACATCGTAGCTTGCCTTAATACATGGAATTACAAACATTTAAGCTATTCTCTGGCATAGTTCTGTTCTTAAACATATTAAGTGGCATTTATATAATTTCTTTTCATCAAACAAAGTCCATTTACACTGATTTACAGTAAATTGCAAGACAAACATACAAAAATCATACCCATTCACACTCTAGCTTGCTACTAATGCTTCATAAAACACAATTCCATTTAAAGTCTAGGTTTGAGGTCTGTTACAACTTGTCTAACTGACTTCAGGTACTACCCACAGTTCCTGGACCGCTGAGAGTTCCCAGCATCACAAATTTGACTTTGCTATACCAAATATTGTGCTACGTATTCGACGTGATGAGGACACGCGTTCCATTTAAATCTCACGTCCCGTCGGTAATGCCAGAGACGTGAGAGGGACGTAGCACACTTCCAGATCTCAAGGCGGCTACTTTGAGAACAAGTTGACTATGCATGAGCCGTCCATGCTACCAACCGTGTGCCGGATCTGAAAGACGCACACATACAGATCAGCCTAAACATTATGACGACCTGCTTACTGGCGTGTTGGTCCATCTTTGGAGCGCAATACAATAGCGATTCGGCGTGGCATGGATTCGAAAAGTCTAGTTAGATTTCCGGAGTTGTCTGGCACCAGGTATCTACGCACAGGTCACGCAATGCCCTTAAATTACGGGCCGGTGATTTGTGGGCGCGGCACCTGGGAACGAGCATCTCGGAAACGGCGAGGCAAGTCGGCTGTTGGCGTGCTACTGTAGTGAGCATCTACGCAGAGTGTATCAAGGACAGTGAAACCACGACTGGGCGACAAGGTGGTGGACGTCCACGCCTCATCACAGAACGTGGAGGTCGGAGGCTTGCCCGCTCTGTAAAGCAGGACAGGGGGTGATCTGTGGCAGATCTGACAGCAGAGTCTGCTCCGAAACACTTGTGCCTGCACCAGCATAGTACTCTGCCATCAGATCTGTCACAGATCGCCGCCTATCCTGCTTTACAGAGCGGACAAGTCTCCGACCTCCACGTTCTGTCCACCACCTTGTCGCCCAGTCGTGATTTCAACCACTCTGCATAGATGCTCACTACAGTAGCACGCGAACAGCCGACCAACCCCGCCGTTTCCGAGATGCTCGTTCCCAGGGGTTACGCCCACAAATCACAGGGCATTGCGTGACCTGTGCGCAGATATCTGGTGCCAGATAACTCCGGAAATCTAACGAGACTTTTCGAATCCATGCCACGCCGAATCGCTGCTGTATTGCGCTCCAAAGATGGACCAACACGCCAGTAAGCAGGTGGTCGTAATGTTTTGGCTGGTCACTGTATACTCTCCGCAGTTTACGACATCGTGGGTCACAAAGAGTGCTTCATTCAGACGGCACGAGGGAGGAAAGAATTCATATAAGCATCAGTACGGCTCCCTATTCCTATACTCTTATCATTCCTTCCATTGCGGCTCACAAACGTTGGTGAACAAAGTACTTCATAGCACTTCTAAATGAAAGGTGCTGTTCGCTTATTTACAAATAAATTAAAACAAAACTTACCCAATGCATGTATTAATTCTCTGGCGAATTCTTAAGGTCTATGGCCCGCAGTCTCACATCGAGCTGCTATTCTCTATACTGTCAATCAGCCCCGGCGCAGCAGTAACAGACAAGAGTTCTGTTCGTGCGATACAATTTTTCAATATTCGACTTATCAGTCACAGCCTAGAATTAGCTCTGTCTACGACCGAATTAATGCGCAGGTTCCATTTCTTTTAGTTTTGTGCTGTTACGCCCAAATACTTCACGGAATGAAACATGTCAATAAACTGAACTGTTCGCTTTGTACTCGTGAAGAAATAGATTTCACATGTGAAAGAACAAGTTACCAGCTCGGTGACGTCACATGAACAGACGATAAACAGGACCCAGAGACAAGAGAGCAGCGCAGCAAACAGGTCACGTGGGAGAGGACGGGGGGTGGGGGAGTGTAACAGACCGCTGCTCTGGTTTCGTGAATACTGGTTTGAGATTATTTAATTTTAATTGCGATGGAGCGCACGCTTCGGCAGCATTCTCCCCACACACCCATTTTCTCCCTTTCCTGCACCCAGCTACATTTGGCCTCTACGAATTTTAACTTTAAATTCGTTCATCGTTTTTGGTAAATTATTCATCATTTCTCTTGGTAACTTATTCGAATTCGTGACACGCTTACCAAAAAAAGAAAACCTTCCTACACCCTTCTGCATGAAATCCAGTGCCAGCTTGTGGTCATGGTCATCTTTTCCCTTCCTTGCACTACTTTTAATTCTTAGACCAATATCTTTCAACGCCTCATCACCAATATACGCCCTGTACACTTCCATGATCCTCTTCACCCTCCTCCTGTCTTCCATTGAATCCCATTCCAGCTCCCTTACAATATCAGTGACTGATTGCGGTAATTTCCAGAAACAAATCTAGCAGCCCTTCTTTCAACCCTCTCCAGCTCCTGTCTTTTATAATCAAAATGTGGGTCCCATACTACACTACCATATTCATGCAATGGTCTGACCAAAATTTTGTAACCCAATTCCTTTACTTTTCTGGTAGATCGCCTCATCACTCTCACCAACAAGTGATGATTCCCTGATGATGGAGATTTGGACGTTATGGCGGCGTGATGTGAGCTATGACAATTTACACCAAACTGCAAAAAAAATGCAGTGCAATGTGAATAAGTAGAAAAATAATGTCGTTGATCAGGAATATAAAGTAAATTGATATGTTGATCCCATGAAGTATTTTGGCATAACAGTACACAGAAAAATGAAATGAGACGAATTATAATCCACTAACAAAGCAGACAGCGTACAAATCCCTCGCATTTGGACTACTTTTCACTATTTATGTTCAGTTTGTAATCCGTATCGCAAGAGATTGATTGATTGGCAGCACTGGGACAGAGGAGAGCTGCTCTATTCGTGACTGCTAGTTACAGTCCCTACGAACCCTCACAGGACTGATACACATACTGGGCTGGGATAGTGTGGCAGACCTGTTGGCAACGAGAGAACAACACCTTCTGTTTTATTACTAATGACTTTACGTCTGGTCGACGTCGAGGTCATTAGAGGTGGGATGGGACTGGGAACAAGGAACGGCAAGGAATTCTGCCATGGCGTTTTGAAGGAAGCAACCCGGCATTAGCCTGGAGTGATTTGGGCAAACGTTGGAAAACCCAAATCTGGATGCCGGGACAGGGATTCGAACCACCGTCCTCCCGAATGCGAGGCCAGAACGTTAACCACTCACCCACCACGCTCGATAGGACCCTTGTAATTTTGAATTACATATTTCCTTTCCCATCGTTTCATAATTTATTCTCTTTCTGTGTCCGTTTCACTTGAAAAGACAAGAGGACTACGATAAAGTTTCCAAATTGGTACTTTAAATATAGGGACTTCAACGCGAAAGTGGAACGACATGTTGGACGTATGTCAAGTAGCCTTTGTAATCTGGCTGGAGGGTCTCGCGCTGAGGCATACGCAAGCTCGAAGCCCCATGCGGGCACGCCAGTTTCGGTTTTGTACGATTTTTGCGGCATACTGGCAGGATGGTTCCTTCAAGATGCCTTGGTGGGACTACTTGCTCCCAAGTCCTCTCCAATCACATATCGGTTTAGGAAACGGCGAAACATCTTTGAAAATTTGTCGTAAATAAAATAAACGACTTTTTTTTAATAATGAACGAGACATTTTGCGTCGTATAAAGTTGGGATGGGAAGCCTTTTGGGAAGCATTCAGGTCAAAAATGGCCGCAAATCTAAAGGAAGCAGTTTGCGACCAGAGTTGACGCGCGTTTTTGTGACCTGGAAGCTAAATGAAATTACAGAAACAAATCTCACAACAAACCTAAGAGCTCGGGAAGAGCAATGCTTGATTCAAGTAGAAAAGATAGGTTAGGAACGACACGTGCAGAAGACAGCCTGCTTCAGCTGGCATTGAGCGGCCGAGGCGATCGAAGGAAGACGAGCAGAGGAGACGGCGACATACGCGGGGCCGCTGCTCTGCCTGGACACGTCACGAAACGAAACGAAATTACCTCATGACTAGAATCAAAATATACTAGATCACACGTGGGAAGATTTCGCGAATCCGATGAATAGTGGTGGTCTGTAATAGGACGAAAGAACAACCGATGCATTTCTATCAATTGTTTATTTGTTCAGTGTAACAGGTACGAAACAAAAGTCGCCGCCAGTGAAGCAGTTTATTAATATCTCTGTGGTATGTGGTACTGCCCTCTAGCGGCTTGGCTTTAAACTGTCTCACACGCGCGACGTTCACGGTTATTACTTTTGCACTTGAAGGGTCAAATTCCGAAAAATTCGTTTCTTAAAAGATGTGAACACAGCGGAATCTTTAATATTTAAAATGATACCTCATTTAGGTATACCTGTTACACATCCAGGGAGATAAATGACTCGTGGCACAAAAAGGCGCTGTAGGAATATTGATACTTTTACCCTTTAAAGGTTAAATTCGTAAAACTTCCTTTCTTAATATATGATGTCACCAAAGTGGAGAGCTTAATCTTTAAAATCATATCTCAATTATCGATTTCGGTTAGGCATGAAAGGAGATAATAGCTTCTGACAAAATAACACTTTATAGAAATAATATATATGATAAGAATACGGAAAGAATCCCTCTCTTCTTACAAGGAGACGTAAGAAATTGTTTAAATAAGAACCTAGTGCAGCCCGTATTCTCGAGAGAGCCAAAGGAATCGTGTTAATCGACCAGCACTCGATGGCGTCAGCAGTGACCTGTGTGACGTCACGCGAGGTGCAGAGGCCGCACAGTCACTCAGGCGACGCGCCTACCACGTGGGCTACACCGCGCTACAGCAGCACAAACAGTAACGCCAGACTCACGTAAAACTTTACCAGCAGTGTTCGTTCCATCGGTAACTACGAGGGCCAATCAGAAAGATAAGTCACAATTCCGAGTTATGGACATTTATGAAACCACCCACTCAAAGACAACACGGCTATTACAACGTACAATGTGAGTTAACTTTTCCACATAGTCCCCAAGAGACTGTAAACATTGCCCGGAACGGTCAACCAACTTTTCGATTCCGGATGCGTAGAAATCACCTCCAGCGCTATGTAGCCACCTGGAGACAGCTGCTTTCACCTCCTCATCGTTTCGGAATCGTCGTCCACCGAGAGCCTTTTCCATCACTAAGTCTGGACTGTACCGAGGATGTCGCCATACCCACCACTTTAATCGCTGCGGCAGCTCTGACGTTGGCCGGCGGGATGTGAGTAAGGACAAGGAACGGGCCTTTTGAAGGCAGCATCCCGGCATTCGCCTGGACTGATTTGGGGAAACCATGGAAAGCACAGATCTGGGTGCCCGGACGGGGATTCGAACCCGAATGCGAGGCCAGAGCGTTAACCGCTCACCTGCCGCGTCCGTGTGAGGTGTTGGGTTATCATGTGTTTGGTGAGCTGAAAAATGATTTCGGCAGACGACGATTCCGAAACGTTGAGGAGGTGAGAGCAGCTGTCGCCAGGTGGCTACATAGCGCTGGAGGAGATTTACACCCATCTGGGATCGCAAAGTTGGCTGACCGTTCAGAGAAATGTTTACGGTCTCTTGGGGACTATGTGCTAAAGTGAACTAGCATTGTATGTTGTCACAGCCGTGTTGCCTATGTGTAAGTGGTTTCGTAAATAGCCGTTAAACCTGGAAGTGTAACTTACTTTTTGATTCGCCGTCGTATATCCGAAGAGAGTGCTGCGAATATGTAAGCAGTAATTGTCATGTGTCTCATTGTTTTGTGAAATGTTAAACAAAAAGATCGAAAAATATTTAGTTTATTTATATAAATAATATATTAGACTAACAAAAAAAAATCTTTGATTTCTTTTATATATAAAAAAAAGACTAAGCCCAACTGGTTTAAGGAAGTGGAAAAGGATCTGAGAGAACTCCAGATTACCGAAGTGATGTTAAAGAATGGTACAGCCAAGACCGTGACCAAAGACAAAAGTAAGAGGTTCCAAGTTGCGATAAACACCAGAAAACCGATTCAAATATCAGAAGAGGAAAGAAGGAAGAGATCAGATAGAATGAAGAAATACTGGGAGAAGAAGAAAACGCAAGCATCCAAGAAGTGATTGATCTGACGTACCCCAAAGATGGGTGACTCGAAATAATAATAATATATTAGTAAGATATGTTTGAAGAATCTCTGATAGCAATTAGAAAATGTGAGGGCTGGTCATGGAGATTACGTAATAAGAAAAGAATGAATGAAGAATTATCGAAGGAATTAAATGGATTGAGGAGAACTGCACGATATAAAATTGAAAATGGCACCGGTAGGGAAATAACGGAATATAAAAGGGTATTGAATGATTAAAAATATGTACGGCTTCGCCCAAGGGAACATTATTGATATTGAGTTTGTGTTATGTTAATTATTCATAGTGTAAAAAGTGATGCATAGAGCGGAGTAATATATAAAGTGTTGCAGAAAGATTTCATATTTTTGTTATATTTATGTATTCGTCGTCGAAAGTCTAAGGATCACGATAAAGTAAAAGACAATATTGTAATATTTTTTTGTAATCATCGTCGAATGATCAGAGAAAGAATTTGAATATTGATTAATTGAAATAAGAAAGGTAAAAAGTAATAATGTAGAAGATTTCAATATACCAGGAATAGGGCGAAAGGGTTGCTGATAAAGGCATATACCGTGTTGGTGATGAGGTGTAGAAAGATATTGGCGGAAGAATTAATAGAGGTGCACTGATCCGAAGAGATGACCGTGACAACAAGCTGGCACTCGATTTCAAGCATAGGGTGTGGGAAGATTTTCTTCCTTACGAAGAGAGTGAGTGATCGGAATAAGTTGCCAGGGAAGTGATGAATAACAAAATTCGTAAACTGCAAAAACAGACATGTGGGGGAATTTACACTCAAAGGATTTCAGATATCAAAAAAATTTACTTTGAAACATGTATGCCGTGAGAATCTGTCAAGTTTGTGTTCGGAGAAGGCAACTAGCAAGAAACAGGAAAACTGTTAGCAGCAAACACATGGAAGATATCTAGTAATATTATCACCACCAGCCTCTTTGCCATGTTTTAGCTCCTTCAGTTCAATTATAAAATTCTGAAGATCGGTCTCAAATTTTTTTTTAGTCTGTTAATTTCTTTTTGAGAGGACAAGCTTATCGTGTGATTTATATCCTCCCACCTTTGAATCATAATCCATAATGCTCTCGCTAAGCCAATTACTGCATATGTTTGCCTCCGTCAAATTCTAACTTCTTCATCATCCCTATCCAAGACTGTCTAAATACCTACTATTCCCCTCACACAGCGACAGAGATTCTTACACGCATCATTCAGCAGTGATTAGTGATAGATTACAGATCACCTAGATTATCTAATTGCTGCTCATGCAGTTTCCCACTATGTGATTTAAGTGGGCAGTGAATTGTCTCATTAGCTCATTCTCTGTGCCATAAGTTTTGATTGTCCTGAATCTCGGGGAATCATTTCTCCTCGCCTCAGAGTTCATCTTCATGTTTGTCATTCGCTGCGTCCCTCGATACAGACTGACTGCAGTAGAAGCACTCACCTGAGAAAGATGTTCAACAAGGGTTTTTTCTCAGCAGTTTCTGGTCTGCTATGAGTCGCTCTGTGGTTGAGATGTGCTCTCCAAGTCTGTGGTCCTTGAGGTACGCTCATTCTTTCTAACACGTGTTGGCTGCCACTGCCACTCACTAGGACCAGCAGGTTTAGCTTCTTGAGTATTATTCGAAGACATGCGGCGTATTCAAATTGGCTTAAGGTTTAAAGCAATGCCAGTGTACTAGAATTCCAATTGTTCAAAGTTATCGCCTCGTGTAGTGATGAACTTAGCATTTTAAGTGGCGCGTTTGTAGCCATTCAAATTACTTTAGTAGTCAACGGTGAAGGTTTTTGCCACCATTGACTTCTAAAGTAATCTGAATTACTACAAACGCGTCACTTAAGATGCTAAGATCATCAGTACAAATTAGAAGGAAAGAGAAAATGACTCATCACTCACCAAAGTTGAAGGCAGCGACGGGGAGTCACGTATGATGCTCACCTCCCGAACCACGTGGCTCGTTTCGTTCAGCACGAATAAGGTGTAAAACCAAAAGTATTGTGTATTCCTGTGTTTGTCATATATTTTCTTCACGCTTCGCTGCCTTCAACTTTCGTGAGTGATGAGTCATTTTCCCTTTCCTTGTAATTTATATTGCCTAAAGCCGTTTCCTTTTTCCTTAATTTAAGATGATCATCACATGAGACGATAAACTTCTACAGCTACGTGAGTTATAATGCACTTGCTGCTGCCACGGTAGAGACCTTGGCTTCGGAAATGCGCTATGAGGTAGGCAGCCAGCATAACTAGTATGCTACAATGGCTGCGCATCGGAGGAAATTAGGCGGAACCTCGTGCGTGTTCAGCCCTCATCAGTCATCAGACAAGTTATTTATTAAAAAGCCTCTCTCAGTTCACGGAAACAATCGGTTGCGCGCAGGAGTCGTCTCTCGTGCGAGCGCAGTGCTCTCGCCTCTCGAGGTTTCCCACAACGCACTGCCCTGACACTGTGGGGGACGCGGGTTTGAATCCCCGTCAAGCCACCCAGATTTGGTTTTCGAACACCTCACAACATCAGTCCTGGCCAGTGGCTCTTTCAGAAGCTCATGGTCGAATTCCTTTCCCTTCTTGCCCTCAGTCCTCTCCCGTCGCTAATGACCTCGACGTTGACGAGGTTTAAAGCGATGGAGAAAAAATTTCAAAGTTATTGGTGGATGTATTTGAAGCTTCTAACTGTATGTCTAGACTTTGAAGTTTGTCGGTTTTCAGTATGTATAACAGTGTGGTGATTGTTAGTACGAATAGTTGTGTAGTGAGTCTTAGTTCGTTTATCAGTGAAGTGATTTTCAGTACATGTAACCGTCTAGTAATTTTCAGTATACATAACCGTGTATTGATTTTAAGTTCGCATAACAATGTATAACCAAGTATAACCATGTATAACCATGTAGTTATTGTCAGTACGTACAACAGTGTAGTGATTTTCAGTTCGTATAGCAGTGAAGTGCCTTTCTGGAGTAAGCGATTCCGTATTCGATGAAGTATTGTGACGACTTTGTGTGAATACTTCCCTCAATTTCCCCTTTGATGTCTTCCGCTAGTACATCGTACCCATGTCAAGAGATTGTTGCCAAAGCCGAGATATTGTAAAGCAGTTGCCGAGTACGTTTTACGGAAAACGCCATATCCTGTAAAGTTTGATTCAAACAGCGCTATTCAAATCTACCGTGATGAAACATGGAATGAACATTAAGGCCAAGAGGAGTCAGCTTCAAAGTAAAGGTGTTTATGGTTATGCGGATATAGGGAGTGCTTGTTGAAGATCTGAAGCGTTAACGTCTTGGCATAAAATTTCAAATGAAACTCAAGATGTCGAAAAATATTGGACAGGTGGTATGAAAAGGCTGCAAAATCCTTCGTTTCTTGGAGAGAATGATGGGGGATTTACCAGAGGAATCAGGAAATTATATTACAAAACTTCAGTCAAACCATTTCTTGGATATGGTGGTGTAGTATGGAACCCACATTTTGAGTATCAAATACAGTAGTTGGAGAGGGTGAAAAGTTGGTTTACTCGATTTGTGTCTGGAAATCACCGCATAACGCAATCAGTAACTGATATGATCAAGGAGCTGGAACGGGATTGATTGAAATAAAGGAGGAGGATGAAGAGAGTCATGGGAGTGTACAAGGCGTATATTGGTGATGAGGCATGGAAAGATATTGGTGTAAGAATTAAAAGTAATGCATGGAAGGGAAAAGATGACCATGACCTAAGGCTGGCACTCGATTTCAGACACAAGGGTGTAGGAGTATTTTCTTTCGTAGGTGAGGGTGTCAGGGGTTGGAATAAGTTACTGAGAGAGATTCGGAATTTTGCCGTGAATGGCAGCTTACACTTAACTAAAAAAGTGCAAGGCAATGAAAACAAGTAACAAAAAGACCCCGTTTGTTTACGAATAGAAAGTAAACAATTCAGTTGTTGACCCGGTTCATTCCCTGAAGTATCTAGGCGTAATAGTACAAAGCAACATGAAATAGGACTTGCACATAACTTCTGTTGTAGGTAAAGCTAATTCTAGATTACGATTCATCAGTCGTATTTTGAGAAGTTGTAATGCTCATACAAAGGAAATAGCGTGCAAAACCCTCTACTCAGGCGCCGCAACCAGCCAAGACAAGGGCGCCGCTAACTAAGGATTGCATCAAACTGAATGTGTGCAAACTTCAAACGCTTCTGCAGCGTTACAGGGTAAGGGGCGTCCATTAATCACGTGAGGTGTTTTTCGGAATTCCGGACTGCCCCCGCCCCTTCCCTGCTCTGGTGAGACTCCGTGGCATTTTTCTAAAATCACTTCAGACTTTGACGGAAACCCCCACCCCCCTTCTACCAATTGACCTCCCAACTTTTTGACACCTTGTTTTTTAGCTCTACCAATCTCCGAGATTTTCAAAACCTCACGCGATACCCCCGACTCCCTTGGTGAGGTTTAGTGAGATTTCGCCCCCCGCCCCACCGTTTCACCTCACGTCATTACTGGCCGCCCTCTAAGGTGAAGTCTGCACACACCGCGTGCAGTACTATTACCGCGTTGACGGGGCGAGACACCTGCAAAGCAACCAATACTGCTACTGCTGACAACCATACACAAATAAACGAAGGAGTAGTTGCATCTGCTAGGCCGATAGCAATGGCAATATTCAAGATCCAACTGACTAAGAAAAAAATGACTGTGTACTGTGTTATTTAACATTGTTTTAAGTTTTTGTTACAGCAGCTAAAAGTGGTAGTTCATGCTTCTGACTGATCTTCTAGATACTTGTAGTGTCACGCTATAAAATTTTCAAATTAAAAAAAAGTTCTGAGAAATGATTGAGTGTGTGAAATTTCATACATGACAGAATACATTTGCTATTTTTCCAGAAAACAATCAAATAGAGTTCTCGGGAAAGAACGACAGTGTGATTGTTGTTTGATACGGGGGGGGGGGGGGGAGGGGGTGAATACTTCTGTATTAGTCGCAAGATTTTTCCTTTTTTAGTTGTTCTTACAGTCTTATTAATGAAGCTACAAAATAAATCAAACATATTTTTATTTAATTAAATTAAATTCTGTTGTTCACGTTGCTCAGTAGAACAAGACAAATTTAACACAACTACTAGCCAGCTTGGGGGACTAGAGTACTAGCTCCGCGTGCCGAAGGTTGCCGGTTCGAGTCCGGCCGCGGGCATGGGTGTTTAAGTGTTATGTCTGTGAGTGTCTTGTCAGTCCTGTAGTGTCCGTACTTAGTAGCAACTAATACACTCGAAGAATCATGAAAATTACATTGAACTGGCTGTATTGTGGATGTAGTGAAATGCCATTAAAAGGAAAAAACAAAATTACTACTTGCAGTCTAAAAAGATTTGTTGGATTGTCTTGAAAATTGTCTATTTATTCTAGCATATTAAAATTTCTATAGCTGTGATGTCACAGAAAGTGACGTTGACCTGCATACAACATATATACACATATGGTGTCCACGCTTGAAAGCATTATCCAGACAGGGCGCATCATTTCCTACTGTGTAACAAATTTTTTTTTTTTACTAAAGGTCTCACCATTTTATAAATAATGATTTTTTAATATTTTTTGGAAACATGTGATTTTGTTAAGTTTATACCATGCGATTTCTACAAATTAAGACTTTTTCAATCTTGGTTTTTTAAATTTACTCAAAGATATTTGAGTCAAAAGTGTTCTCTTTTTTCTTAAAACGTTAAAAAACCTTTTAAA
This sequence comes from Vandiemenella viatica, assembly GCA_031002005.1. Classification (NCBI taxonomy): domain Eukaryota; kingdom Metazoa; phylum Arthropoda; class Insecta; order Orthoptera; family Morabidae; genus Vandiemenella; species Vandiemenella viatica. The sequence continues at coordinate 2,111,264 of JARYHS010013630.1, read as the reverse complement.
AAATCTTATATGGTATAATTATTTTATACTTCCTTCAAAATAATTTTTTTACGGTAGTTCAATCTGCTAAAGAGACCATTGAGTATTTTAAACGTACTAAAGAAATGATGATAATGATTTTTTTGAAAAAAAATGTTAAATGTTTTTAACGTTTTTAAAAAAAAGAACATTGTTTTAAATGACTCAGACATCCTTGAGTAAATTTAAAAATAAAAAAAAGGGTTTAAAAAATCTTAATTTGTAGAAGTGGCATAAAATAAACTGAACGAACTAATGTTTTTCTAAAAAAAAATGAATTCTCAAAAATGGTGAGACTTTTAATCGAATAAAATGTTGTCACATGATGTGGCCGGTTGCAGGATTATCCTTTCATTCCAGGACACCGTGCATATTGTCTCTGATAATTGTGGCAATGTATGCAAGAGGACAGCGTTCAGTGTGAGGACGCCGGTTCGAATCCCCGTCCGGACATCCAGCTTAGTGTTTTCTATAGTTTAGAGAAATCACCCCAGCGTATGTCGGGATGGTTCGTTCAAAAGGATGTTGCCGGATTTCTTAACCTTCGCGATTCATCCCTCCCTCCCCAAATCAACCCCCGGCTCTAATGACCTGAACGTCGAATAAGGACACGGTGAGGACTGCACATGGTATATGATGTAGTGAGACCCGTTCAGAGCTTGAGAGAGTGTCGTGGAGCGGGGGCAATGTAAGGCAACTTACTGGACAGGTGCCTCGCGGCGCAGCGCTGTGCCTGCTGGTGGTGCGCGTCGCCTCTCAGCGCCCGGACCCGACTGGGGCGCTGGGAGGCGGGCCGTATTGATCCACGCTCCCCGTGACGTCAGCGCGCCCCCGCGCCCATTGGCCCGCGCGCCGCCCGCGGCCGCGCCATTGGCTGCTTGGCGCCCAGTGTGGGGCTGCTACCCCTTCACCGTGCGTGGGTGGCGGCGCGTGCGTGGGAGCCCATAGGTTACGGGGACGCAACCCCACGACACCCCGTCCCGACTCTGACGAACAGCACAAAGAAAAGTCAGCTGTCTGTCCCTGCAAATCACTGCACGCACATAGCTTACAGCGCCTGTCATTAGGAGGATGCTGAGTGTGCAAGGCGTGCGAAAGTATTAATTAATTTAATTGCGATGGAGTGCACACTCCAGTCACAATTCCCCCACACACCCATGTTACCCCCCTTTCCTGTACTCACCTACTATTGCCCTCTACAAATTTCAACATTAAATTGTTTCACCATTTTTGATAAATTATTCATCAACTAGTGTAAGCCCGTTACCGTTTCCTCCGTACCATGACAGGTCTAGATCAGTTCCAGTTTTTGGGGTCAATGATTGTGTTAGGTTGACCTGGTTTAGCCAAATACGAACTTGACCTGTGTTTCACCCTTAGAGTAAATATAACCTCTGGAACTGGAAGAACTCAGAAGTATTAAACACGGACAGGGACGATCACGCTATCGTGGTTTCAAATGTCATAGACTCAAACTTGCTGAAATACAAACATGTATTTGACCCTAAAAGTTCACTTTGTAAATTGCTTCGAAAACATCACGTTATTTTTATTGAGACTGGGTAAACATTCATTGTGTAATCGTTGGTCATAGTGTCTTAACGGCCAGAGAACTTAATTCAGATTCCAGATTATTAAATAGTTGATCAACTCCAAATAAATGAATTGCCAGAATATTCGATTCGGTAACATATTTCGTTTGATGTCCAAGTTAAATAACCTAATAACTGACTAACAGTGAACATAAACAAACACCATTAACCAAAGTGGGAAGTAAAATATGTAAAAAAGTAAATAAACCGTAATGTATTGATTTTGGTAGGCCGGAATCACAACTGGCATTCGTAGTTACAATATGAGTAGTTTAAGCCTTTTAAAGATTTTTATGTTGCTTTATTAGCGACAAAAGATTTTCCAAGGTTTTTCACCCGTAAAGTTATTGACTTTTTTTTAACTATGAAATGCTACGAAATATAAACTTAATTATTCTATTATGACAATTAATTTGGCAGCAACATCAAGTTTCTTTTATGCCATCTCTGGACGAAGTTAATTTGATACTGAAGGCTGCCTCGTGACGTCACCGTGCTCCAGCCAATAGTTATCGAGGTAAGTGAGGAATTATATTCTCTTGGTAACTTATTCCAATCACTGAGTCCCTTACCTACGAAAGAAAATCCTCCCACACCCTTGTGCCTCACACAGAGTGCCAGCTTGTGGTCATGGTCATGTCATTACTTGGAAGGAAAGCGATATCGGTGGAGATGTTAGGAGAGGACCGAGGAACCGAGAGGTCAACGCTCTTGCCTCGCCGGTGAGAAGGTAATTGGGAAACCAAATTGTTCGCTCCGATTTGTAGGTAATAATTTAAAACATTGCAAACTGGAAGTTAAATCGATTGCATGCTAATCGCTTGTCGTCTTCGCTTAGAATATTGCTATTCTGCATGGGATCCCCATCAAAAGGGGTTAATGGAGGCATTGGAGGAGGTCCAAAGAGGAACCGCCCAATTTGCGTCAGATATATATAGTTGGAGGGAAAGTGCGACGTTGAAGGAGTTAAGTTGGGAAGACCTGGAACACCGAAGGCGTTTCTCTCGACGGAAGCTAATTGAAAAATTCATGACTGACTTATTTCGTAATGACAGCAAACAAATATTACTACCAGCAACGTTCATATCTAGGAATGACCGCGAAAATAAGATAAGAGAAATCAGGGCCAGAACCGATTCATTTCTGTACTCATTTTTCCCATGAGCCATTAGGGAGTGGAATAGAAAGGATTTACCGGGCGAGTAAACCTAAACTCCAGAGGGGTAGTTGTCGATAAATCACTCCGGCCATGCTGATCTGAATTTTCCATGTTTTTCCCAGATCACTCCAGGTGAATGCTGGGATGGTTCCTCACAATAGCCCATGGGCGCCTCCTACCATATACTGTATATCCCTTCCAAACTATTACCTTCCCGGATTGGTGCAATGCACCCTCCGCCACACACGTTTAGTGAATCGCGGAGTAACAATAATAATCTATTTACTTATTTCGTATAGCGGAAGAATACAAAGAAAAATAGTAACTACATTGAATTACAATAAATGGAACTAAACATGGATGTTACTACAGACTGATGTCCAGCGATTGCAGCCATTCAATTGCTTCTGTGGTTGCTTCGTGAATCTGATGGATTGTACCACTGAATCCCCTGAGAGGGCATTCCGTGGTGATGTGGTGAATGGTTTACTGGTAGTTAACGCAGTCACGAGAAGAATTCTCTATCATTCCCCACTTGTACATCCAGTAGTTGCATCTACGTGGTCTGTTTTCCTAGGAAGGTTGAATCCAGGAGGCTGTCGTGTAGGGTCTTGGATTAGCGCCTGTTTGTCGGGGTTGGAATTTGTCCACTCAGTGCACCATGCTTCATCTATGTTGAAGTGATTTTTGACCAGCACTTGACCAAATATCCACGTTGAATGCCTAGATTTTAGTCTATTTGAAGTTTTATGTGGAACGTGTGGATATCTTAAACTTTTCTGCCATTCATTTTCTAAAGCCGCTTGTCTTCGGAGACTTGGGGGGGGGGGAAATGTTAGAGAGTACAGGCAGCCAGTCTGTAGGTGTAGACTTAACAGTTCCAGATATTGTTCTCATTGTGTCACTTAGCTGAATGCCAATCTTTTTTGTGTGACTGCTATTTAGTGATACTAGACTGCAGTATTCAGCAGTTGAGTATATCAGAGCAAGAGCTGATGTTCTGAAAGCTCCGGCATGTGCCCCCCAAGCCATTCCTGAACGTAATAATAATGATAATACCAATTACTACAGGCCGTAGCATTTTAACCTCTTGGTTTTTTGTCAGCCAGTTAGATTTACAAGTTTTTCTTGTTCATCCCTTCGACTGGTGTCGTCTCTTCAGATGTTCTTCCATATTCCTTCACCACTTTTCGTTGCTGTATTCTGTGAAACCAGATACAACATCATTAGGAATCGCCACTACTGTCTCCTCTCTGTTTGTTGCTTCGAAGCCCGTCTGATCGCAGCGTGCCGGCGGGGCGGTGCATTTCCTCTCAGTGGGTTAGCTAAACACAGTTCACGCCGATAACCTCACACACGCGTGTTCCTCAGTTTCCTGCAACAGCGAAATGTGTGTGCAGAGAGTCTAAGAAAACATCCTCACCGAATAAATATAAATAGACAAAAAGCAACTAACAATTTATGTTAATTAATTTCATTTTTAGTTTAATTTTAATTGCAATGGAGTGCATGCTCCGCTGGCAATTTCCCTACACACCCATCTTCCCCCTTTCCTCCACCCACTTGCATTTCTCCTCTACAAATTTAAACTTTAAATTCTTTCAACGTTTTGGGTAAATTATTCAACATTTCTCGTGTAACTTATTCGAAACGCCGACACCCTTACCATAAAAAGATAATCTTCCTACACCCTTGTGCCTGAAATCCAGTTCCAGCTTGTGGTCATATGTTTTCCCTCCATGCATTACTTCTAATTATTGCACCAATATGTTTCCACGCCTCATCGCCAGCATACGCCCTGTACACTCCCATGACCCTCTTCACCCTCCTCCTGTCTTGCAATGAATCCCATTCCAGCTCTCTTATCATATCTGTTACTGACTGCGTTTAGCGGTAATTTCCAGAAACAAATCTAGCAGCCCTTTTTTTTGCACCCTCTCCAATCCTGTATTTGATACTCATAATGTCAGTCCCATACTACACCACCATATACAAGCAATGGTCTGGCTAAAGTTTTGTAACCCAACTGCTTTACTTCTCTCGTGCATCCCCTCATCAATCTCTCCAGCACGTGGAGGATTTTGAAAACTTTTCCCACCACCTGTCCAACGTATCTTGCCCATTTAAGTTTGTTTTCAAATGTAAAGGCGAGATATTTATGTTTCAAGTCTAATAAATTCTTTTCCCACATTATAGTCATAATATACCTTTAGCTTTTTGTCTGTGTATCTAATAAGCTCAATCTTCTTTGTATTTATCTTCATCCCCCAATCAAACTAGATAAAACATAATACACACTTTTCTTCCATTTTTCTGGCAGTTGTTTTCTTCTTGATTGCTTAAATAAATAAAATAACGAACATAGCATCGATTTTTGAAGCAACGACTCTGCTTGCGGCAACGAAGGCCAGGGTGTGACGTCAGCACCATGGCGGAGCCACCGAGGTAGCCGTCTGTATGGACTGTGATTCTGTCTGCCGTGATATGTGCACATTACACGTGGAAAAACAGACTTTAGAAGTTTGCGGTTTTGGCCTTTGTTTTTTTATATATAGCCTAATAGGTAAAATTGCGAGGCGGCGCACGCTCCGGTGACAATCTCCCTTCACACCAGTCTTTCTCCTTTCCGCTTGCATCTACTTTTATCCTCAACTAGTTTTTACTTTAAATTCTTTCACTGCTTTTTTATAAATTAGTCATCAATTCTATTGGCAATTTATTCCAGTCCGTTACACCCCTTCCTACGAAAGAAAATTTTCCGACACTCTCATGCCTGAAATCGAGTGCCAGCTTGTGGTCATGGTCGTCTTTTTCCTTCCATGCACCTCTCTTAATTTTCCCACCAAAACCTTTCGATGCTTCATCACCAATATGGACCTACATACCTGCATACCATGACTCTATTCCTTATATCATCCAATTAATACTACTCCGGCTCCTTTATGATATTAGTTAACGATTGTGTTTGCGGTAATTTTGAAAGACAAATCTGGCAGCTCTTTTCTGCACCCCCTCCAACTCCTGTATTTGATAACCAAAATGTGGGTCCCATAGTACACCACCACATGGCAGCAGTGGTCTCACCAGAGTTTTGTAACCCAATTCCCTTGTTTCTCCTGGGCATCCCCTCATCACTCTTTCCTACAGGTGAAGGATTTTGAACTCTTTTCCCTTCAACCTGCCCAGTTAAGCTAACCCTACCATCTTCCTCACGAGTGAAGGAAGCCGATGTTATACCCACAGCACATAACCAATAACACAATTACACACAATTGTTTCGCACTACTAAAATTTTATGTTAAATAATAGTTAAAATTCAATATCGACATTGTGCAGCAAATGTGACGCTTTGTTTGAAATATCTATGAACTCTTTCGCTGATCCCCTGAAGGCTCGAAGTGCGCAATCGAAGGTCACGTGACGGATGGTTTGTCCTTCCTCAGCACAGTCGCAGCTCAGTGAATCTGTGATTCCCCACGCGTGATGTGATGAAGCACACCTGACTCTGTTCAGAGCTGCCCAGGTCTCGCGGTGGACGTCGAGTCCCATAGTGCCTGTTGATTGGGAGTGCCATTCTGGTAGGGCCGAGGCTATCCACTCCAATCTCAACGCTTCTCTCGTGTTAAAAAACCCTTGGGCCTTCAGTAAGGGTCTGCTAACTTAACATCGAAGAAATGAGCGATTGACTTTCAAAGCTATCACTTGACCGGCAGCTTATGGCCAGGTTAAGGAGTCTTTCTTGCTTAGTTGGTAGCGCAGTTGGATTAATTAACCAGTGCTTCATTAAATGTTCGTTTGCGTCTGGTCTCGAGGTTGGATTAATTCAGCGGTTTACGATATCGCGCCGAGAATGTACTTTACTGTGATTAAGAAATGACTGACTCGAGTTTGTAATCAAAGAAACTGTCACAAGTTGATTTATTTGTAAGACACCTAAATCGATTTCTAAACTAAAAGAGCTACCAACTTCTTATCCGAAAGATTGCAGGATCTTTAGTGGAAAACAGTACTAAGCGCTATCGCGTGGAACGTAATGATACCCAAGGCTGAGACTCGCGTAATCCAACAAAATCCTCCAGAGCTGCAAGCTGAGTGTTTTCACAGTCACACTCTGCAGCGGTGGCATCAAACAGCTACTCTGTGTTCATCCGCGGCGTTATATTACTGTTTTCTGCATATCAACCCCCGACAGTTTTGAGAAATAATTTTCATTCATCACGACTCCAGATGTTACTGTATTGTTGCACACAACACAATCCGCCTGTCCACCCGTGAAGACTTTATTGCAATCATACGCCACGAAAATCCGAAGCTAGACAAAAGGGATGAAATGTAGCAAAAATGATATCAGTCACAGTAGATTAATTACAAAAATAGGATCGGATGCAACAGGAGAAGTGAGTGAATTCTGTTACTTGGGAACCAAAATTACAACCGATAACCGAAGCGGGAATGATGTTAAAAGCAGAATAGCACTAGCGAAAAGAGCCTTCATGAAAAAGAGAAATAATTTAGTTTCAAATGCTGATTTAGGACTTAGAAATGACTTTTTAAAATTTTATGTGTGGAGCACAGCAGTTTATGGTAGCAAAGCATGGACTTTAGGAATACAAGATAAAAAGAAAATTGAAGCATATGAAATGTGGTGCTACAGAAGAATGCTGAAAATTAAGTGGACAGACAAAGTACGAAATGAACGAGTTTTGGAAATGATGGGCGAGGAAAGAAGTTTGTGGAAGAAGCTTACAGAAAGAAGAGACAGGCTGGTAGGTCATATTTTGAGACATACTGGATTGGTTAATTTGCTGGTGGAGGGAACAGTGGAAGGTAAGAACTGTATACAAAGATAGAGATTAGAATATATGGAGCAGATAATTGTGGACGTGGGTTGTAAGGGGTATGTAGAGATGAAGAGGTTAACGTAAGATAGGAAGGGATGGAGGATTGCATGAAGCCAGTCTAAAGGCTGACGACAGCAAAAAAAAAGTAATCTTCCTCCCTGTGTAAGGCGGTTCAATCACATTCCTTCAGTCTGCGCACTGTTGTCATTCCTTGAAGCGAACTCACGCTTGATAACAGATTACGAGCATGTGAAATTAATTAAGAAAATCCCATTCAAATTAATAAACATCGAAACTGACACAAAACAGGATTAAACACCCAAGACTTTGCCAGAACAGTGCTTTAACACAACATTGCGTCTCCCTCCTCCACCACACATGCATATTTTGGCTAAAACAACGGAAAACGTCAGAATCTAGGATATACTGTAGGTTCAATACAGGTGAAGAGGGTGAACAGCTGCAGGGTGACTTGGAGAGAATATCTAAATGGGTAGGTCAGCATGGAATGAAGATAAATGCCAAGAAGAGTCAGCTTATTAGGTACACAGATAAAACACTAAAGGTTAATTATGATTATAGAGTGGGGTCAGAATTGTTTGTTGATGGCTTGAAGTGTAAATATCTTGGCATAACGTTTGATAACAAACTCAACAAGGCAGAGGACGTTGGGCAGGAGGTAGGAAAAGGTTATAAAATCCTTCATTTACTGGAGAGGGTGATGAGAGGATATATCAAAGTTATGGAATTGGGTGCTAAACTTTGGTCAGACCATTGGTTAAATATGGTGGGACGCACACTACGGTTATCAAATACAGGATTTGGAAGGTGTGCAAAGAGGAGCAGCTAGATTTCTTTGTGGAAATTATCGCAGGACCCAGTCAGTAACTGATATGATAAAGGAGCTGGATTGGGAGTCATTGGAGGAAAGGAGGAGGGTGAAGAGAGTGCTGGGAATGTACAGGGCATATGTTGGATATGTAGCTTGGAGGGATATGGTCAAGGAATTAGGAATAGTGCATGAAAGGGGAAAGGCGACATGACCACAAGCTGGCGCTCGATTTCATGCTTAAGAGGATGGGAAAATATTCACAGTACAACTCATAGGACCAACGATGTTCCGATTTTCCGATAAATCACTCTCGTTTGGGCGTGAAAGGTTTAAAAAAAAAAATACTGCATTACGCCCGGTCGACGGTTAAGGTCATTAGAGGCGGGATGGGACTGGGGACAAGGAACGGGAAGGAATTCGGCCATGACCTTTTTGAAGGAAGCATCGCGACATTCGCCTGGAGAGATTTGGGGAAACCATGGAAAACCCAAATCTGGATGCCCGGACGGGGATTTGAACCCGCGTCCTCCCTCATGCGAGGCCAGAGTGTTAACCGTTCACCCACCACGCTCGGGGCCGTGAAAGGTGTTACAGGGCTACATGTAGGACCTGTTGGATGTTGTTGGACCCCCAGACAACCAACACGGGTCTTTGCCGTCCAACAAGCTATGGCGTTGGATCGTGATCGGAGGAAACACCATACGTGTGTGCAATAAGGACACTGGTGTGCCGCGAGAAAGTACGAGTGGAAAGGACTGCTAGCCACATTTTGTTGGACCCCTTCTAGTAGCGTGAATGGGTGAGCGCATCCTACAGTAGTTCTACACGGATGTCCTATAAGGTGGACCGTGAATAGACCGTAAACTTGTAAATTCGTCGCTTGGCTAATATCACCGTTCAGTTCACTGTTGCTTTTATTGCAGGATAGTAAGACTAAAACAACCACGTTGTTGCCAGCTAACCGAAGAGGGGCAAAATCTCGTATAAAGAGAAAACAATAATCTACATTGCAATGTAAACAAAACATCCTTTATCCTTATTAAAAGTTGCAGATGCCTGTGCGGGAGCGGTGGTGGAAGCGGAGTCCCCCGTCTGAACCCGGGACCTCGGCGCCCTGCTGACGTCACGGCCGGTATCGACCGCGGCTTCTCGCCACACCGAGCACCTGGGCTACCGCCCCCTAAACGATTAACAAGTCCGTCAACGTGGTTGACCATGTCTTCCTATCTTCGTCTCAACATACCCCTTACAATCTACGTCCTCCATTATCTGCTTCATACATTCTGCTCTCTGTCTTCCACTACATTTCTCACCTTCCACTATTAATATTAATATTTAATTAAATTGCAATGGAACGCACGCTCCGGTGCCAATTTACCTACACATCCATCTTCCACTTTACCTGCAACCACCTACACTTGTCCTCTACAAATTTTAACTTTAAATTAATTCAACGTGTATGATAAATTATTAATCATTTCTCCTTGATAACTTATTCCAATCACTGACACCATTATCTAAGCAAAGAGAATCTTCCCACACCCATGTACCTGAAATCGAGTGCCAGCTTGTGGTCGTGGTCATCTTTTCCCTTCCATGCACTACTTTTCATACCTACAGCAATATCTTTCCATGCCTCATCGCCAGTATACGCCCTGTACACTCCATGACCCTCCTCATCCTCCTCCTGTCTTGCAATGAATCCCATTTCAGCTCCTTTATCATATCCATCATTGATTGCGTTCTGCGATAATTTCCAGAAACAAATCTAGCAGCCCTTTTTTGCATCCTCTCGAATTCCTGTTTTTGATACGCAAAATGTGGGTCCCCATACTACACTACCATTTTCTAGCAATGGTCTGACCAATGTTTTGTAACCCAAGTCCTTTACTTCTCTCGTACATCCCCCCCCCCCTCCCATCACTTTCTCCAACAAGTGCAGAATATTGAAACCCTTTCCTATCCCTACTATTTCGTCCTGCCCAATTAAGCTGGTTATCAAATATAATGACAAGATATTTACATTACAAGTCTTCAACAAACATTACTTTTCCCACCTTATAATCAAAATCAACCTTTAGTTTTTTATTTGTGTATCTATTAAGCTGACTCTTCCTTGTATTTATCTTCATCCCATGTTTACCAACCCAACTATCCTGTCCAGATCACCCTGCAACTATTTACAGTCCTCTGCCGTTTTTTTTTTTTTCCTTTTATATAGCATTCTCTTATCTGAAAACAATCTAATTTCTGATAGTATACAATCAACACAATTATTCATCAGAATAATGAATAGCAATGGTCCCAATACGCTACCCTTTGGGACTCCCATTTTTACTTCCACTTCTTTTCCTTCCGTGAATTTCTGTTTTGTACCTTTTAAAAACTCTTCTACCCAGCAAATCACTTTCTCATCCACTCCAATATTTACTACCATTTTATGGCTCACTCTGTCTAACCCTATGAAAGATCTAATGCTACACTACAATTTGGCATGATTTGTCCATTTCTTCCGACCTTTCACTAATAAATTAACCAATCCTAGAGGTCTTAAAATGTGACCCACAATGTTATATCTACTTTCTACAACACTCGTTCCTTCGTCTATCATCTCCAAAACATATTGCGACAGAGGAAATTGTGTGCCTGATTCATATACCAATTACATCGTCAAAGTAACGCAGTAGCTACCCAGCTGGAATGGAGTATATCATTTTTTTAATTTTAATTTAATTTAATTACAATTGAGCACAGGCTCCGGTGGCAGTTTCCCAAAACACCCATCTTCCCCCTATGCTGCACACACCTACATTTGCCCTCTACAAATTTTAACTTTAAATTCTTTTATCATTTTCGGTAATTTATTCATTATTTCCCTCCGTAACTCATTCCAATCCCTGACATCCTTAATTAAAAAAGAAAATCTTACCACACCCTTGTGACTGAAATCGAGTGCCAGCTTGTGGTCATTGTCATCTATTTCCTTCCTCCTCCTGTCTTGCAATGAATCCCATTCCAGCTCCTTTATCATATCTGTCACTGACTGCATTCTGCAATAATTCCAGAAACAAATCTAGCAGCCCTTTTTGGCACCCTCTCCAATTCCTGTGTTTGATACGCAAAATGTGGGTCCCATACTACACTACCATATTCGAGCAATGGTCTGACCAAAGTTTTGTAACCCAATTCCTTTACTTCTCTCGGGAATCCCCTCATTATTAATAATCAACGAACCAACGAGTTGGTTATTTCGTTGATCACTGTTTCTTGATGTCCCGTCCAGTCGCGGAATCCACGTTAGGTCTTTCGTTCCTTGAAATAACTACTCGCAAGAATCACTTTCCAAGTTTGTTTATTTTCTGGTGCACCTTAAAGTGACGTCACACGACAACAAGCTTCGTTTCGATCCAAAGATATTAACTGCGAACGTAAGTAAATGCTCCTGCGATTCTAACTTTCAACAGACTTGCAACTCCTTCAGACTAAAACTTTCATAACTAAAACTCGTCTGTGCCGTTCGCTTTGTGAAGTCACCACAAGAAATTTCCAAAATATTACAGAGAAAGCCGCCCGAACTTTGACAATGCAGCTAACAATCAAAATCACATTAAAACAATCAGAATTAATACAAAATCATTCACAATCTTCATGAAACACACGAAAATGGAAATTAAATATAGTTACTAGTATTTACACGTAAAATTATCTACATAAATCATTCGAAACCGTCGCAAATCGTCTTCCAAATATCGTAGCTCACATCAATAATTACAATTACAAACTTTTAGTCAATGTTTTGTGCATTGTACTGTCGTTGCTCGTATTTACGTAGTTTCTTTCCATAAAACAATGTTCATCTAGACAAATTCAAAATTAATTACAAGAAAAAAGTATGGAACACTGTAGGCTTCCTCGGTGAGTCAGTTGCGTAAATTCTTCTCGAGCTTTCCACCGGGATAGCGCGTCAGTAAAAGTTCAAGACACTTCTACTGAAGCGCTATCGCGGTGGAATCCTCGACTAGATTTTACGGAAGAAAAATATACACTGAAGAGCCAAAGAAACTGATACACCCTGCCTAATATCGTGTACGGGCACCGCGAGCACACAGAAGTGCCGCAACACTACGTGGCATGGACTCGACTACTGTCTGAAGTAGTGCTGGAGGGAATTGACACCATGCATCCTCCAGGGCTGTAAGAGTACGAGGGGGTGGAGATCTCTTCTGAACGGCACGTTGCAAGGCATCCCAGATATGCTCAATAATTTTCATGTCTGGGGGAGTTTTGGTGGACAGCGGAGGTGTTTAAGCTCAGAAGAGTGTTCCTGGAGCCACTCTGTAGCAATTATGGACGTGTGGGGTGTCACATTGTCCTGCTGGAATTGCCCAAAACCGTCGGAATTCACAATGGTCATGAGTTGATGCAGGTGATCAGCCTGGATGCGTACGTACGTGTCACCTGTCAGAGTCGTATGTAGACGTATCAGGGGTCCCATGTCACTCCAACTGCAAACGCCCCACACCATTACAGAGCCTCCACCAGCTTGAACAGTCCCCATGCTGACATGCAGGGTCCATTAATTCATGAGGTTGTCTCTATACCTGTACACGTCCATCGTGATTACCTGCCATTGTAGCAGCAGTAACCGATCTAACGCCTGCGCCAGACACCTGTGGTTATATAGGCTGTCGCGTTCCCGGTTCTCTTAGAACTCCGAGAAACGCCTCTACAGTGGCTATAGCTAACCCTGGTATTGCCTTGTGGCTTGGGACGCAGGGTAGGTACTTATGGGAGCAATTAGTCGAGTAGCTTGACTACTCGGAGGGAGCTAATCACTGTTAAGGTCTATAGCGCGGGAGTGCATGCTTCTATTACTGCTATGAATGAAACAGTGGTGGAAGATACAGAAGTATATTTACAACCCTTTCATAGAAAGGAACAATACTGAAGATACATAGAGTCTCGACTATATACATAGAACAGTACTATGGCCCGATAGATATAGATACAGATGCTTACAGGTTCAGAGCAGAGCAGAGGGCGGAGGCAGTGGCGAGGCTTCGGAGTCCGGTGTTCGGGCCCGGGCTGGCCCGCCCGGGCCGGCGATAACTTCCGTGCGACGTCCCCGACCGACCACGTTCGACCCAGTTCGACCAACCACTGTCTTGTGGCCCCCTTTATATACGCAATTACTGCTGATGTGACCCACTAACGCCACAGTTGCCTCAACATTGCCTCACCTCCGCCGATATTGCTAGAGATCCAGGCATGGCACGCGACACCTATCCTCCCGAAAAAACGAAAAATTTTGGAGGCGTAGCCATCAAAATTTTTCGTATCTTCGTACTTAACCTAATCTACCACGATCCAGCCACTCAGACCCCGCAAATGGCGGGAGTACCATGGGAAGGTGATTCAACATCGGCCTGCCTGGCCGCTGGCTTACTAAGTACACTCCTCGCGGCTTGACAGGGTAGAGCTCACAGTAAATTAAACACATAATGTTTCCATACAGTACATTAGAATTCCGCGTGCCGTGCCTTTACAATTTCAAATTGATTCCAACATTTCAAGGGCCATCGTGATTACATACAGAATCTCTTTATATTAATACAATAAATTGGTTTGCATGTTGTCTTACAATTTGACTTTCAAAATTATACAATGTTAATCCATACATTGATGTCGCAGGATGAAATTACAAAATACATTTGAATAGATACATTCAGTGCAATACAAGTTGTCATGATTTTACAATAGTAAATAACAAATGCCTTTAGGTGCGTTATCTCTGCATAAACACTTTGGCTGTACGTTTTTTTTGGTTGTATATATCAGTTAGTAGTTCTCTGGCTCTTGTTGTGTACACGGATGTACAAGACATGAAATTATATGTTACACAATTACAAATTGTTACAATCATAGAAAAAACAAAAAAATTTGAATTTGTCGCCCAACATGCCATTCTAATGTCGGCTGTCGTTTGAAGTGTCTTACGTTCACCGCAAAAGCGGGTTCGTGGTCCAGAGGAGTGGCACATCTCCCGTTCTGGGTGCCTGCTTTTAGCGACTCTGAAAAACTTTCACAATCAATTAGAAATACGTAGCTTTTAAACATAGTCATTTCACAATTGGTTGAGTATAAGAATGATTCAAAGTATAATACATTAATTTTTTTCTACTTCCATCTTGAACGATAAGATAATAGGTCATTGCAATGCGCTCAATCGGAAGTACTCGGCAGTCGTTACGTCTACGGGACTGTTTACAAGCTGACGCTATGCGTTTACGTCCAAGTGACAGTGACCTGCGATTGCTCCTGCTAAGTCAGCTAGGCCGACTTAGCTGAGTAACGCGTCATCAGTCTTGCATCCGCCCTGTATGGCATTCTTGATAACGTCAGTACCACACTTTCGCATTTGCCGACAGACCCGTATAGCGCCTTGCAACGATCAAATTACACAATTGTTATTAATGCATCTAAATAAAATTGCACAATCTGTTAGACTTGCTACAAGAACAGAATTAGTTACAATTTCTCTTATTAATTATAATATCAGTTTTCATTAATGTTCTATAAAAATTCAACTTTTACAATTTAGGTCAGTACTATTAATCAAAGTGCCACCTAACTGTTATCCAAAAACTTGTAATGTGAAACTGTTGTAAATTGTAGGTTCCGTCCGTTCGATAGAATTACCGTAGTAGAAAACACTTCGCAGTAACCCTCCTTTATTTGGTGTGTGTGTGTGTGTGTGTTTCTTTTTTTTTTTTTTTTTGTCGTTCTTTCGCTGCAATCAATTGATGCTGTTTCTAGAATTTTTACAAATCGTAACGTATGTTACTAAATTCGTCATTACCCGCATACCATTACTAGCCGACAAGTGCGATTCACCAACTTGCAACAATAATTCGTACAATTTTTCTACGGTGCCTCTGCTAAGCATTTTAGCTTATTCCACAAAATTAAACTTTTCCAAGATGCAGTCAAATTGATCTTAACAGATGCTATTAATTTTACCTAACGAAGTTTTTACAATGTAACGTAAATGATTCACCAATAGGCTATCCGACCTCGTGCAGTTTAGTGTTGCGCTATATTAAAATGCGTGATCGATAAAGTTTAGTGATTCATTTGCGCACCCCTAGGTGCTAACCACAGCTTTATTGAGTACAACTTCCAACTAATAGGTGATTGTTAAGTTGCAAGATCCAAACACTTGTAGGAAAAATATACAAGAATAATCGTACAAGCAATAGTTATTTTCATACATTTCTGCTCAGCTTCAGATAACTTAAGGTTCGCGATTTACGACACTCAAAACGATTGTTAGTAATTGCATCGGTAAATGCTAAGGACGCGCTACTTAAACTATAGTGCGTACAATTTCACGAATGTTTCTACTGCGATCGTGATCTCGTCTTGTGTTCACAAATTTTCCAGTTAGCTGCTTTTGCTGTCTGAATACAGTTTACTATCTTTGATTCACTAACGCCATTTACTGTTGGTAGAGTTACTTAATGACTTTAATGACCATTATTCACCAAGTTCTTACGTAATGATAACACAAAATACAATTTATAACGCTAACGTTACTCATATTCCTTCCACAACACAATATATTAATTCCTTTATTGTTAATAATTACTCAACTAAGCTACAGCTACCGTTATTTCTTAACATCATTGTCGCTAACGCGATTTACAAGATTGCATTAATGTGCGTGACCAAACACACACCACCTCGTGTTTGAGCAAACAAAACAAGTTATGACAACTGCTGACATCGACCTCGTGACATAATACTAGCATGTCATGTTATGTTATGATGCGTGCCCTGGTTATGACGGGTGTTAACATTCCTGGACTGAAATAAGTAATCTGTTTACATTCTTGATTGAGTGCAACGTTACGCCAACTTTTCATCCGTTGAAATAAAGCACTTCATTCTTTAGACAATTAAATTAACTATATTCATTTTAACACATGTTACACATCTATATGTTCCCTCTGTTTTCCCAGATTTTTGATCGCTAATAACTACATTTTTGATACCCACTTGTCAATTAATTATCACTTAAAATTCCTCTAAGTTAATTTCTACCAATCCTATAAATTACTTACATTTTTATACATTCAGACATATCTATAATTAATTCCACGTTAGTTACCCAAAGGTGTACACCATTTATTTCTACATTTACTACAATCTGCGGCTATTCTTACTCCCACACATCAACTTTATTACAATCTGCGGCCGTTTTCTATATCCTATGTACAGTTTCAGATTATTATTTCCCATTGTGCCTTCCTCACACCCAGTTCTATTTACATAGTAATTACATATTTCCCTTCACTCGACATCTTACGACTTAACATTACTTCTTCCTTCTCCATGTTGTCCCCGTGTTCTCTGAAAATTCGAAGCGACTGTTCACAACTATAACATACAGCACTACTAAACTACGCCGCTACTTCGGCCAATGACTCCATTTATCGCAGTTCCATTTGCGCACCACGCGCCCCTTTACTCGCGCTTTCAGTTTTCTTATATTTGCCTCTTACTGTTGCGTTTTCCTGTTCTCTTAGAACTCAGGATAAACGCTGACAGTAAAGCAATACATTACTACGGTACTTACTATTATGCCGCCATCTCTGCCTAATGACTTAGTAATGTGCATCTCCAACTGCATACTCTCTCTCCCCTCCACTACTGCGTTTCCCTGTTCTCTTAGAACTCAGGGCAAAACTTACAGCAATGGAGTATATTATACCGGTGCCTCTATGAGGGCTTACCCAACCTCTTAATCCTTTGGGAATACCTTTCCCCGAACACAAAATATACCGGTGCCTCTATGAGGGCTTACCCAACCTCTTAATCCTTTGGGAATACCTTTCCCCGAACACAAAATATACCGGTGCCTCTATGAGGGCTTACCCAACCTCTTAATCCTTTGGGAATACCTTTCCCCGAACACAAAATATACCGGTGCCTCTATGAGGGCTTCTGCCAACTGTTGACTCTTTCTACAACAACTTTTGCATTTAACTTATTACTGATTCTCACTTTCAGCTACATTATTTCTACTTTTACTTCTCGAAATAACTGCTTCCACCCTTGCAGTTACACACATTTACTCCTACAATAAGCTACTTTGCCTTTGGCCTACATTACCGCATGACGTTTTGTCGACTGCGGCTTCCGCTGGCGACTGCAAGACCCGTGTTGTGCTCCGTCAGCTTTCTGTGCGTGCTGTCGCTGCGGCTCTGCGCTGGCTCTGACGTCGCAACACCCGTCGCTTGATGCTAGCGTCGCTGGTTGACTCCTGCAACAATGCCTCCAACGTGCGTGTGACGACCGCCTGACCATCTGCCCACCCTCTGCTCTAGAAAATCCTATTTAGTGACTTAGCCGACAGTCTCCATTCATGACTGAGGGCTGCATGAAAACAGAAAATGAAATATAGTAGATAGAAGCACCGCGCTATTAGAAACCACTAAAAACTACCATGAATTGCATGTTTCTGACTAGGGCTTAACGTCCCCAGCTAACACAAAACTCTTCTGCAACTACTAAAGGGATAGTGTGACTGGTCTAGGGCTTTCCATCCCTAACTGATACCAGAATCACCAGAAAGAACCCTCTTTTGCCTTAGCTGGCGATCAAGTTCCGACATTGACACTTTTAAACTACGTCATCTGCCCTGTTGTATCTAGAGGTCTACGCTCCACAACTGTCAGCAGAAAAAATGACGTCATCTGTTACACTATCCTGGGTTCAAGACCCCAGATCTGACACCAGAAATTAGTTGCTGTCACACTATACTGGGTTCAAGACCCCAGATCTGACACCAGATAATTTCCTACTGTCGCGTTCCCGGTTCTCTTAGAACTCCGAGAAACGCCTCTACAGTGGCTAGAGCTAACCCTGGTATTGCCTTGTGGCTTGGGACGCAGGGTAGGTACTTACGGGAGCAATTAGTCGAGTAGCTTGACTACTCGGAGGGAGCTAATCACTGTTAAGGTCTATAGCGCGGGAGTGCATGCTTCTATTACTGCTATGAATGAAACAGTGGTGGAAGATACAGAAGTATATTTACAACCCTTTCATAGAAAGGAACAATACTGAAGATACATAGAGTCTCGACTATATACATAGAACAGTACTATGGCCCGATAGATATAGATACAGATGCTTACAGGTTCAGAGCAGAGCAGAGGGCGGAGGCAGTGGCGAGGCTTCGGAGTCCGGTGTTCGGGCCCGGGCTGGCCCGCCCGGGCCGGCGATAACTTCCGTGCGACGTCCCCGACCGACCACGATCGACCCAGTTCGACCAACCATTCACTGTCTTGTGGCCCCCTTTATATACGCAATTACTGCTGATGTGACCCACTAACGCCACAGTTGCCTCAACATTGCCTCACCTCCGCCGATATTGCTAGAGATCCAGGCATGGCACGCGACAGGCAAGAGCTCGAGGCCCACTGCCAGCAAGCGTTCGACTTCAAGCCCTCGGCGGACGGGCTGCAGATCCGACTAAGAACCGTCGACGACTACAATTGTGCTACAGCATATCTGCAGGAGGAGAATATTCCATACTACTCCTTCCCACTGGCCACAGACAAGACAACCAAGTAGTCATTCGAGGACTCCCACTGTGGCTGCCGACTGAAGAAGTCCAGGCAGGGCTCACAAATGCCGGATTTAAAATTGAATCTGTGGAGCAATTGAGAGTCCCAGCCGACCCAGCCAGAAACCTACAGGAGCGACCGATGCCTCTGTTCATGGTCACCCTGAAGGACACACTGGAAAATAGGCCAATAATGGAGCTGGATAGCCTATTAAAAATACCTGTAAGCCTCGAAAAGAAGAGGACAGACAGAGGTCCTCTCCAGTGCTACCGCTGTCAGAAGTACGGCCATGTTAGCCGACATTGTCGACTGCCAGTGGCGTGTGTCAGGTGCGGTGGCAGCCATACCGCCAAGGACTGCGCACTCAAGAAAGGAGAAGGGCAGCCAACCTGCGCGAACTGTCAAGGCCCACACGTAGCCTCATACAGAGGCTGCCCCGGGTATCAGGATGCAAAGCGGCGAGCATCTAGGAAGCCTGGTGACAACAAAAATAGGCGGGAAGCACCTACACAACTCTCCGACCAACGGCCTCTAGCAACGACGAGCAGCCAACCAGTAGGAATCACGACTGTGGCCACCGATGAAGGAACAGCAAAGCAGAACCACAAGAAGCCAGCAACGGACCAGCAGCTGCACCTGACACAGGACTAAGGGCAGTCATGAAACAGCTGACTGAAGCTCAGGGGTTGAGCGACATTGCAAACACCTTGCAGACAGTCGTCATGGCAGCGATACAGAACAACACGACAGCGAGACAGAACAGTGCTACTCAATCCACCGCAGGTCAACAGTCCGAAGATGGCCATTAGACCACTGGAAGGAGTCAGAACCTGCGCTTGGAACGCTAATGGACTAAAGAAGCAAGACAACGAATTCCAGAACTTTATGCGGGATGAAAGGGTGGACGTCTGCCTGGTCTGTGAAACGCACCTTAAGCCAGGAGTACGCGTCACGGTTCCCAACTATTTATCGTACCGCAGAGATAGACCAACCGCAGGAGGCGGAGTTGCCGTGTATGTGAAGAGGTCGCTGAAACACCATGCTACCTCGCTTCCCATCATGACTACGATCGAAGCCGCAGCGGTGGTGATCTACACAACGACGGGCCCAATCACCATGATTGCGGCCTATCACCCGCCGGGGGCAACGATCTCCACCGCCGACTTGGCCGCCCTTAGCAACATACCCGGGAACTTCATCATTGGAGGTGATCTAAATGCGAAGAACCGCGAATGGTATAGCCGGGTGACCAACGCAAGTGGCAATGTGCTGCAGAGGGAGGCACAGAGGAGAGGGCTGGCGGTCTGGGCGCCGGAGAAGCCTACGTACTTCCCCACGCAAGAACGATACAGAGCCGACGTTCTAGACGTGTACATCACGCGCGGCATACCCGCAAGGCCACTGCTGCTGTCAGTCCCGCAGCTATCCTCAGACCACAACCCGGTGTTAGCGGACTGGGATATGGGACAGGAAAGCGAAGAGACGAGCGCCGGAACTACTGGAGAACAAACTGGACCCAATTCCAGGAGGAACTCCAACCGGTGATGGAGCAACAGCTGCAGCGCGGTAACGAAAATGGAAACATCGACCAACATTTGCAAAGCTGGACGGAAGCCACCTGAGGGCAGCAGAGAAATCAGCCCCAATGAGGAAGAGAAAACCGGGAAACCAGCTTCCCCAAGAGCTACTCGACCTCATCAGGGACAAGAATAGGGCAAGGAAGAGCTGGCAGCAGACGCGGACCGAGTGTACAAGGGGCTGCTAAATCGCTTGCAACGCGAGGTCAAGGCCCAACTGGAAAGGTACAGGAACGACCAGTGGGACAGCCGGGTGGCTCAGCTTCGGACGGAGGACGGTACCGCGTGGCAGCAGACGAGGAGATTTATAAGGGCGAGAAGGCGTACTACTGTTCTCCACGGACCGCAAGGATTGGTCTACACCTCTGAGGAGAAAGCAAATGTCCTTGCTGACGTTTTCGAGGAAAACTTCCGTCCTGTGGCCGAGCCATACGACGACGAACACATCAGGAGAGTCAACCGCGAACTGCGCCAATATCTGGCCAGCGACGAAGAGGACGACGAGCAGATAGGCGAGGTTGACGCCAGGGAGATAATAGAGGTGGTGAGGAGGTCGCAGCCCAACAAAGCTCCGGGAAATGACGAAATCAGCAACCTCATTCTGCAGCACCTGCCTCCAGCTGCAGTCCAGAGCCTAGCACACCTCTTCAACAAAATTCTCCGGCGGAAGAAGTACCCAGACGGCTGGAAGGAGGCAGAAGTTGTGGCGATACCCAAGGCTGGGAAGGACCACACCTTCCCACAACACTACAGGCCCGTGTCGCTGCTGCCAGCTGTCTCCAAGGTATTCGAGCGGCTACTCCTGAGGCGACTGATGGTCCATGTAGATAGGCTGCAACTAATCCCCGCAGAGCAGTTCGGCTTCCGCCCAGAACACTCAACAACGCACCAGCTGATGCGAGTGGTGGAAGAAGCGACCGACGCCTTTAACAGACGCCGGTACTGCGGCTTGGTACTACTCGACGTGGCTAAAGCCTTTGATACCGTGTGGCATGTAGGTTTGCTACACAAACTGAAAACAGCCGGCATACCAAAACCCTTCGTGCTGCTCATAAGAAGTTACCTGTCTAACAGGAAATTTAGGGTCAAGGTCGAACGCTATTTGTCCACGTTGAGGAAAATCCGAGCAGGGGTGCCACAGGGATCGGTACTGGGGCCGGTGCTATTTATCATTTTCACATCGGATATCCCCAGACCGATATACATCATGTCAGCCTTCTACGCGGATGACACTGCATACTTCACATCATCATGGAGCATACAGGTCATCTGGCAACGCCTACAGGCAGCGCTGGACGAGCTAGAGGAGTGGGCGACCCTGTGGCGGGTGAAGATTAACACCACCAAATCCCAAGCGGTGGTCTTCTGCAGAAGAGGCTTACCACCACGGCTGGGCCTACAACTGTTTGGGGAGCAGATCCCCCAAAAGAATGCCGTACGCTACCTTGGCGTTACCCTGGACCAGCGACTGACGTGGCGGCACCACATCGAGGACGTCAGGAGCAGGGTCAACCAAAGGTTGGGGGTCCTGTACCCAATTCTCAACCACAATTCATCGTTGCCTCCACGCTGCGGTGTCCGAGTCTACCAGGCGCTCGTTCGCCCAGTAATCGAGTACGCCAGCCCAGTGTGGGCCTACGCCGCCAAGACCCACATGCGGAAGCTGCAGGTGCTCCAGAACAGAGCTCTGAAGAGAGCACTGCATCTCCCACTGAGATTTCCAACGGCGGACCTGCACCAGCTGGCGCAGGTACCTACACTCCCTGCGAGGATGGCAGCCACGGCGGAGAAATTCTTCACCAAAGCAGCGTCATGCACCTGATCAACGAGTTGGGCGAGTACGACACCGAGGGGCTGAGGCACAAGAGACCAAAATCGATCTTCGATCCAGGTTAGTGCTCAACACAGCGACGAAGAAGTGCACCCCCCCCCCCAGTGGCAGAAATCCGTATGTGAAACTATCTAGTGCAGTGAGTCAAAGAAAAGAAGTGCACCCCCCCTTCCACCTGTCGCAGAAATCCGTGTGAAACTATCTAGTGCAGTGAGTCAAAGAGTGGAAACCCATGATCCTTGACTACAATCTGTTCCACAACTGTGGACCTAGTATATAAGAATTTTTAAAGTACTAATAACTATAAGATAATTTTGCAAACATAAAACTCTGACAATGTGTTAATCAATTGCACGAAAGCAAAGCCAATGCCTAAAAATGTAATGATAATTATAACCAATTTGTAAAAGCAGGGGAAGAGGTCATCAACAGAATGACAGGCACCCCTACTCTAGTCCCGTCAACTCCAGTGGAGTTGACAGTAATTTCGTGTGCTGCACGGCAAGATCGCCGGTACATAATTGACGATTATATATTACAGTAGTCGCGAATTTACATACTATACCACTATTTTCACATTATCAATAATATGCACAAAAATTACAGTCTAACACAGATACAAAATACAGAAACAATAACACCAAATTACAAACTTTACAGACTAACACTAAAACAGAACATGGAAACCATAACATGGAAACTATATTTGAAACAGAAACAATAGCACTAAATTATAAAACCTTACAGACTACTCAGCAACAAAGACGAAAACTATAACATGGTAACTATAACACGGAATTCTCAGCGCCCGATTCTGCATCACTTGCAACCTCTTCATGTGAGTCTCCGCGGCGTAAGCCCACACTGGGCAGGCATAATCGATGACCGGCTGTATGAGCGCCTGGTACACCTGGATGCCGCAGCGTGGTGGCAGTGAAGAGTTGGCATTCAGTGATTGGGTACAAAGCACCCAATCGCTGATTTACCCCACTCCTCACCTCCTCGACGTGATTCTTCCACGTCAGTCTGCGGTCTAAGGTGAGGCCGAGGTAGTGGACTGTATTCTGCTGCCGTATCTGTTCACCGAACAGTTGCAGGGACATTCCTGCTGGCTGCCCTCTTCTACTGAAAATGATCAACTGTGACTTGTTGGCGTTGATCTTTATACGCCACAAAGTGGCCCACTCCCCCATTTGGTCCAAGGCCGCCTGAAGACGTTGCAGGATGAGCTGCAGACTCTAGTACGAAGTAAAATACGCGGTGTCGTCCGCGTAGTAGGCTGCCATGACAGCGATCGGCCTGGGGATGTCTGACGTGTAGATGACAAACAGCACCGGCCCCAGTACCGAGCCCTGCGGGACACCTGCGCGTATTGATCTCCTCGTAGAACAGGAGTTCTCTACCTTCACCCTGAACTTTCTGTTCTTGAGGTAACTACGCAGTAGCCGGACATATGATCTTGGTATTCCAGCTCGTTGCAACTTATACAACAGTCCCTCGTGCCAAAGGTATCAAACGCCTGGGCGACGTCGAAGAGCACCAGGTGCCGGTTGAAGGCGTCGGTGGCCTCTTCGACGACCGCATCAGCTGGTGTGTACTGGAGCGCTCCAGCCGGAACCCAAACTGCTCGTCCGGGATGAGCTGCAGTCTCATGACGTGGACCATCAGTCGTCGTAGCAGCAGCCGCTCGAACGTCTTGGACACCGCTGGCAACAGGGAGACGGGCCGGTAGTTTTGAGGAAAGATGTGGTCCTTCCCCACCTTAGGCAGGGCCACTATTTCCGCCTCTTTACAGTGTGACGGGAATTTTTTCGTCCAAACGATGCAGTTAAAAATCTGCACCAGTCTTTGTATTGCAGCTGGTGGTAGATGCCTCAAGATCAGGTTATTGACGCCGTCGTTGCCTGGCGTTGGCTTTGTCCTCTGCTGTATATGCGAGCCCTTGCATGCCATGGAGGACTGGAGTGGGTCTCCTCACCCTGATGAACTTCCTGGTTTGATGCCAGGCAGTTCCGTCTTCTATCCGCAGCTGAGCCACACGGTTGTCCCACTGGCTGTTGCAGTGCTTCTCCAGTTGTGCTTTAACTTCCCGCTGCGGCCGGTTCAGCAACTACTTGTAAACGCGGTCCCTCGTTTGTTGCCAACTCTTCCTCACGCGGTTCTTCTCCCGTATGCGGTCGAGTAGTTCTTGGGGGAGCTGCTTGCCTTGTCGCACCTTCCTCTCTGGAGCAGCCCTTTCTGCGGCATTCAGGGTAGCTGCTGTCCACCGCTGAACTTCTTCATCTACGTGTTGGATGTTGTAACGTAGCTGTTCCTCCGTCATCGGCTGCAGCTGATCCTTGAACTGATCCCAGTTGGCGCGCCAGTAATTCCTGCCGCCCGTGTTCTCCCTCTCCTGTCCCATGTCCCAATCCGCTAATACTGGGTTATGGTCCGAGGAGAGCTGCGGGACTGACTGCAGGAATGGTCTGGCTGGGATACCCCGCGCTATATAGACATCCAGTATGTCGGCCAGTAGCGCTCCGCCGCCGGGAAATAGGTCGGCTTCTCTGGTGCCCAGACCGCGAAGCCTCTCCGCTGTGCTTCTCGCGGCAGCACTTTGCCGCTGGTGTTAGTGACTCGGCTATGCCAGTCCTGGTTTTTGGCATTGAGGTCTCCGCCGACGATGAAGCTTCCCGGGTTGGTGCTCAGGGCCGCCACATCCGC